>CAUYQV010112415.1:0-107133 GCA_963574575.1 Galagoides demidoff
TGTACACCATGGAATACTATGCAGCCATTAAGAAGGATGGAGACTTTACATCCTTCATGTTCACATGGATGGAGCTGGAGAATATTCTTCTGAGCAAAGTATCACAAGAATGGAGGAAAAAGTATCCAATGTACACACCCCTATTATGAAGCTAATTTATACCTTTTATATGAAAGCTATAACCAAATAGCCTAAGAATATGGTGAGGGGGGAGGGAGAAGGGAGGGAGGAATGGATGGAGGGAGGGGGATTGGAGGGATCACTTCTGAGGTTTATCTTACAGGGGTACAAGTGAATCTTTCTAAGAGTAGAATGTGAACGTTTTAAAACAATAACTGAGAAAATAACATGAAGGCTGTGTTGACCAGTTTGATAGAAGTATTTCAGATTGCATGTGAAAACCCCACACTGTACCCCAGAAGTGCATTAATGTACATAGTTACCATTCAATTTAAAAAAAAAAAAAGAAGAAAGTTTAGTCCTTACTCATCTCCATCCAATTATCAACACATGGGAATAAAATACAGTATTGTAGAATCTTCTTATTTTATAAGAGGAGTCATGAATTCACAAGATTTTATGAAACCTCCTAATGTTTAAATACTGTCAACTGATTCAACTAAATGAACTAACAAGTAAACAACACAACTTCCTTATCAAAAACTCATGTCCGTGGGCAGTGCTGAATCATTTCCCTACCTAATGTTGATCCAGCTTGGCAAAGAATGGCAGGAGGCTTAGATTTCAATCTCTACTTTCCATTTACCAGTTGGGGAGGACTTGTGCAAGTCCTCATGTATAGAAGTGACTTGCATCTGAGACACAAACTGATTTGAAATGTTAGAGTATAAGAGAGTTTAGAGAAAACCTCACCCTGCCTACTTATTTTATAGATAAAGGTGTTGAGTCTCAAGTCACTCAAATAAGTAATAACCTCATTTATTTGTCTAAGGTCCTAGACTAAGGGAAGGTAATGTCAGAGCTGATGCTTGTTGATGCATAGATTTCTAGTCCACGTGACCACTTGGTACCATTCAAAGTGTTTCCCTTACTCCCCTAGAATTTAACTCTAGGCTAAGCAATGAGAATAATTTTCAGTAGGTCAGAGTGTAAAATCATAGACATAGTTTTGAAATTTTTGAAAATTCACTCTTTCAGAACTCCTAGAGGGCAGGGCCTACCCAGCACAGGCTTATCTTCAAATATGTATTGAATAAATGAATGAACAAATGACTGAAGAAATAAATCATTCTATTTTGGATAAAAAATGTCATCATTAAAAAGCTAGTGGCCAAAATAATACAAAGAAAAGTTGTAGTTCAGGGATATATAAGCTGAATTCAGGCAAACTGCCTGATTATCTACGTTAAACAAACCAACCAAAACAAAAGTAAGGTACTTCCTGCTGGATCTCTGACTTGGAACTGAATGGGAATAGAGTCTTTCCTAGATCTGATTTCTGATTGCCCCTTACGAAGACTGAAAAATCATTTTTTGACTCCATCAAAGTGTTCTGCAAAGGCTAGTATAAGTCCTGGCTGAATGTAGGAGATGAAAATAAGCTTGATATTAAGGATGGTTTACTTGATAGTCTGCAGAAAATATAGCAAAATCAAGCATGCCTTAACTTGTGGCTTATTACAAATTTGTTGTTGCTTTTTTTTTTTTTTCAGGAAAATATGTATACTCTATAGAACTCTGGCCTGGAATTTAATGCATGTTATTTTTATCTTCCCCATGAATGCTTGCTGCTTAGAAACTCAAAAATCTTGTCTACTGCCTTCCTCTCCAGTTGGTCTACTGATTAATGTTTCTCTGTTATGAAAAATTAAAATATAAGATAAATAAGACAAGTGTTGCTCCTCTCTTATAAGGTTGAAATTTGTGTGAAATATTTTTATAAAGCATCAAGCAGAATATATAAACCATACACATGACAGTAAATAAATACAATAACTTATGCTATCAACACTGGTTTTGAAGTAACAGGGCTATATTTCTCTTCTATAAAATATTCCTTGTTGCATAAAATTTTAACCACCACCTTTCCATTTTTTCTAATAGTCCCATAAGTGAGGTTTCAGCAGAACATGTAAGGGAAGATTGTGAATTTTATTTATGATATTTGGAACTAGATTTGTATCGTCATGAAATGACTGGGGGCAAGTAGATGGGGTGTGACCAGAGCCACAGTCAATGCAGCTGGCCGTCAGAGACATGGATTGTTGCTATCCCGAGTTTGAATGTTTGTGGAGTTTCTACCAATTTCAGTAGAATCTTGGAAATAGCTTTTGAGCAAGACTCTATTAATACAAAGAGATTCTTCTATCCTCAGGTGAGAAATGAATTATATTGGCTCATTCAGGTTATTTCCTGGGTGTGTTTGTTTTAAAATCTTTTTTTTTTAATGTGGGCAATTCAAAGCAGGTATTTCAACTCAATGAATATCTATTAGTTGGCCAATTTGTGTCCAATTCTGAGATATAACTGGCAACTCGTAGAAACTGTAAAAATATTCTTTGCAAAGGCAATAATTGACATTTATTGAACACTTACCACATGTTAGGCATTAGATATTAATTTCCACGTATTAGCTCATTTTAATTCTTATCATAATGTTATCAGTTTGATTCCATTATCATTTTACTTTAACCTAAGACTTAGGTTGAATCACTTGCACTATTCAGATGTAAATGACTGTAGAGGCTTTAACTTCCTTGAAAAGGATGCTCTTTTATTTTTTAACTTCATGGCAATAAGACAGCTTTACAATCTTAGAAGGGGTGGGAGCTCAGTAATGGTCAGAACATTATTATCAGGCATGCCATCCATAAAATAAACTCTGAAAAAATACTTGGGTCTACTGTGAGCCAGGCAGAGAGCCTCAAGTATAACTTCTCTTCTCAGTATTTCTAATCCCTGTTGGGTTTGTTTCCATGGGGATCTATGCTATTTTGTCAGCCACAGTTTACTGTTAACTCAGATTATGTTTACCTGCCACTTTCACCTGCCAGGCCTTTTACATACATGCTGCTTACAAGTGTTATTTTCTTCTTTCTTTGTGGTAACAGGTGGAACCTTTGGATTGTTCTGATCTTTGTTCTTTAATAAATTATGTATAGTCCCAAGAAAGATAATGTTTTGATCATATTCCTGATGCTGAATAGCAAACACCCATGGGGTGGTTATCAAGCAGTTTTTGAAATACTGAATTTGAACATGATTCTTTCTTGGAGTGAATGTTTCTCAATCTGAATCATGTTGGAAAGCAGAGCCCCCAGCCATGTACTAGAAAAGCCCAAGGAAGCATAGAATCCCTCTTCCTGTTCCATGGCAGCTGAGGAATAGGTATGAGCCTGTGGTAGGCTGGCCATGCCAATGAACTTATCAAGGGCTTTGGGTCTTAAGGGAACATGTGGTGATTCAGGGACAGTTCGTATTCCCATAAAATAAAATAAAATAAAATAAGGGAAAAACTCTTAAGGATATCAGCCTGAGGAAAGATTTTATGAAGAAGACTTCAGTGGCAATTGCCACAACAAAAATACATCAAGGGGACTTAGTTAAGCTGCATAGCTAAGGACACAAAAACTAAAATAAATAGACAATCTTCTGAATGGGAAAAGATATTTAGGATTTGACAGAGGGTTGGTAACTGGAATATACAGGGAACTCAAATTAATCAACAAAAAAAAGAGCAAACAATCCCATCTATTAGTGGGCAAGAGACATGAACAGAACCATCTCTGAAGAAGACAAATGAATGGCCAACAAACATATGAAAAAATACTCATAATCCTTAATCATCCGAGAAATGCAAACCAAAACCACCCTGAGATATCACCTAACCATAGTGAGAGTAGCCCACTTCACAGAGTCCCAAAGCTGCAAATGCTGGCATGGATGTGGAGAGAAGGGAACACTTTTATACTAGTGGTGGGACTGCAAATTAATACAGCCTCTTTGGAAAAAGGTATGGAGAATCTTCAAAGAACTCAAAATATACCTTCCATCAAAGAACTCAAAATATACCTTCCATTTGAGCCCATACGTCCATTACTAGGCATCTACCCAGAAGAAAAAAAATAATTGTATCATAAGGACATTTGCACTAGATTGTTTATCACAGCTCAATTCATAATCACCAAGATGTGGAAACAACCTAAATGCTCATCAACCCAGGAATGGATTAACAAACTGTGGTATATGTACACCATGCAATACTATTTAGCCATAAAAAGATGGAAACTTTATATCTTTTGTATTAACCTGGATGGAGTTGAAACACATTCTTCTTAGTATAAAGTATCACAAGAATGGAAAAACAAGTATCCAATGTTATCAATATGATGCCAATAGTAGATCTAATACATGCCCACATAAAAGAAAAACTCAATTCAATTCAAGATGGGGGGAAGGAGAAGGGAGGGGGAGGGCAGGAGGCAGAGGGATTAGGGTGCTCCCACTTAATGAACACAATGTAAAGAGTATAGGGTGTACGTCTGGTGCAGGACACAACTGCAACAGGGACTCTACCTAACAAATATAAACATTGAACCCAATTGTTTGTACCCTCACATTAAACTGAGATTAAAAAATAAATACAATAAAATGAAATAGCTGGACATAGCAGTGTGTGCTTGTAGTTACAATTAATTAGGAGGGTGAGGTGGGACATATGATGAGTTATTGCATCCCTGCATTCTAGCTAGGGCGACAGACTGAGAAGCCATCTCTAAATAAAATAAAATAAAATAAAAGTACTTTATTGCTAAAAAAAGAGAATAACAAGCATCTGATGCTGTAGCCAGTCATAATCTTATAAGTGGTAGAGGATCTTTCCTCTATGTTGATGGCTGATGACCGATCACTGTGGTAGTTGTTGAAGGATGAGTGGCTATGGCATTTTCTTAAATTCAGACAACAATGAAATTTGCTGCGTCTCTTCCTTTCACAACAGATTTCTCTGTATCATGCCCTGCTATTTGAAAGCATTTTATCCATGGTATATTCTTTCAAACTGGAGGCAATCCTCTACAAACCTGCTGTCCCTTTATCAACTAAGTTTATATAATATTCTATATCCTTTGTGGTCATTTCAACAACGTTCACAGCCTCTTCACCAAACACAGATTCCATCTCAAGACACCACTTTCTTTGCGCATTCATAAAAGGCAACTCCTCATCTGTTCAAGTTTTATTATGAGGCTGCAGCAATTCAGTCACATCTTCAGACTCTACTTCCAAGATCAGATGAGATAGGGCACACTCAGGATGGTGTGGCTATAGGTTAAGACTCCACTTCTAGCGCGAGTTCTCTTGCTATTTCCACCACATCTGCAGTGCTATACTCCACTAAAGTTTTAAACTTCTCAAAGTCATCCATGAGACTTGGAATCAACTTTTTTCAAACTCCTGTTCATATTAATCTTTTAATCCCTTCCTGTGAGTCACAAATATTCTGAATGGCACTTAGAATGATGAAACTTTTCTGGAAAGTATTTTATTTACTTTGCCCCAATCTATGAGAGGAATCATTACCTATGACAGTTATAGCTTATGAAATGTAATTTTTAAAAACTAAGACTTGAGATTGCTCCTTGATCCATGGGTTGCAAAATAGATCTTGTGTTAGCAGGCTTGAAAACAATATTGCCCATCTCCAGCAAAGCTCCTGGGTAATAAAGTTCATTGTCAATGACCAGTAATACTCAGAAAAGAATTTTTTTTTCTGAGAAATAGGTTCTCAACAGTAGGCTTAAAATACTCAGAAAACCATACTGTAAACAAACGTGCTGTCATCCAGGCATTGTTGGTCCATTTAACAAGCATGAGCAGAGTAGATTCAGCATAGCTCTTAAGGGCCCTAGGATTTTCAAAATGTAGATGATACTGGCTTCAACTTCAAGTCATCAGTTGCATTAGCCCTTAACAAGAGAGTCCACCTGTCCTTTGAAGTTTTGAAACCAGGCATTGACAAACTCTGTTAGCTTTAAACTATTCTTCTGCAGCGTCCTTATCTTATTTAGCTTTCACAGAGAGTTAGGACCCTGCTCTGTATTAGGCTTTGGCTTAAGGGAATGTTGTGGCTGGTTTGATCTTCTATCCAGATCACTCAAAATTGCCCCCTATCAGAAAGAAGGCTGTTTAACTTTCCCATCACTTGTGTGTTTCCTGAAGTATCACTTTCAATTTTCTTCAAAAATTTTTCACAACTCAGCTAACTGTTCAGTGTAAGAAGCCTAGCTTTCAGCCTATCTCAGCTTTCAACATGTCTTTGTTTACTAAGCATAATCATTTCTAGCTTTTGATTTAAAGTGAGAGAGCTATCACTTTTCCTTTCAGTTAAATACTTACAGACCATTTTAGGGTTATCAATTAGCCTAATTTTAATACTGTTTTGTCTCAAGGCATAGGGAGGCCCTGGGAAAGGGACAGCGATGGCGGAATAGCTGATCAGTGAATCAGTCAGAATATACACAACATTTTCCATTAAGTTTGATATTTATATGGGTGAAGTTTGTGGTGCCCCCAAACAATTACAATAGTAATACAAAAAATATTACTGATCGCAGATCACTATGCCAGATATAATAATGCTGACAATTTCTGAAATTATTGTAAGAATTACCCAGAAGGGACACAGAGACATGAAGGGAGCATGTGCTCTTGGAAAAATGCCACTGATAGACTTACTTGCCACAGGGTTATCAGAAATCTTCAATTTTGAAACACACCCACGCATATACACAATATCTGCAGAGCATAATAAAGCAAAGTGCCATAAAATGTGGTAGGTTTGTACTTCCTACAAAACCTGTTTTGTGCTAAAGATAACCAGAGTTGGTTTCTGGGCTTGCAACCAATTAATTGTCTGAAGATGCCACCCCCCAGGGGTCACTCTTTTCTTGAATCATTTGTATTTATCAAGGCATGTACATTCTTTGAAGTTGTCTTGTATTTTTTACTCATGATTATTTGGTTGCTTACTTGTCTTTAAGGTGTCTTCAACTAGAAAGTGAATTCCATGTGGACAATGGGCCTAATTTCATTGCCTCTGCTGTACCCCAGTATTTGAAGTTGTGCTTGACATGCACTATATACTCAATAAAAATATAATGAATGAGCAAATGCAATTAATGTCTGATAGCAAGTCAAAAACCCTAGATTCCATGGCTATCCAAGTATAATCTTTCCACTTTCCTTTTCTTAGCATTTAATTATGTGTCAATCACTCCAAAATTTTAAAAATAATCTACACAGATAGGTAATAGCATTGGATTTCTATAAACATCACAGTGAGGTGTATTACCCAATAGCTATGATTATTTCATTAGGAATTCTTAATGGGATATTGACTCCCAGGAAGCACTGTACTGTAGGACTTCTTTCCTCAGTGAGGGCAAAATAATAGACCATTTTCCAAATCTAATCTAATTAGGTTTGTATTATGTCTCTGAAAGGCAGGATGGACACAATGAAAGCTTGGCTTATTGTTTTCCTGGTTTTGCTAGAACAGTGAAATGATTTGTAAAGAACCCCTCATTGTTCCTCTCAATTCCTCCACACCCTCAATATTCCTTGTGTTACCTCCAGTATGATGAATGGGACCCATGGGTTGCATGAGTTTATCACTTAGGGAGGCATCTGTTACTCCCCCTTTCAGTACAGCTTCATAAAAGCCCTCAGCTTTTTATAATAGAGTTGAGTGTCTATTGGGAGGTTTATAAACCTAGGAAAATGAGTTTGTGTTCCATAATATAGACATGGATATTTTTATTCATTTGAAGAACTGATTCCCCCAGGAAAATGAGATTCTGCCTGAGCTGGTGGATGGTCTTTCAATTGTTCTGAAGCCTTATGCTTATATTTTTGAATAGGACGATAGGCCTTACAGAAAGATGCAGGTTTTCTATAATTTGGGGAAGGTTAGAACCAGATATAGAAAAAATTGAGAACACACTTCACTATAACAAGAATCCCATCCAGAACAGAGATAGGGGAGAGAGAGAACAAGGAAGGGGAGGGAGAGAGACAAAGAGACAGAAAACAGAAGGATTTACTGTCCTATAACTGAGAAGTTCAGAAGTAGGTCTGCCTCAGGTGTAGTTTGACAAGGAGGTTCCAGTGATGTCACCTTATTTTCTCTGCCTCTAAGCTTCACTTCCCTCTTGACTTCATTTTCAATGAGGTTGCCCTAAAAATGGTGGCATGATGTTCTACTCTATACAATCAGTGGCCTCAGTAGAAATAACAATCTTTCTTCTGCTTATTTCATCAGCAGATGTCGCAGGGTTGATTCTCATCAGCCTACCTATACTCAAGTGCCCATCCCTGAACCAGTTTCTATGACCAGGGGATAAAATGCACACATTGGTCAGCTCTGGGTCAATTCCCACCCCTTGATCCGGGAAGACGTGATAAACAATGTCAACTGTAAAGTTATATTGATGGCCAGTGGGGAAGGATGATTTCCTGAAGAAATTAGGGGTGCTGTTCCTACAAAAGGAGGAAAAGAGTGTGTTACTTTGTTTGGAACTTCTCTTTCTCTTTTTATCTCCTCATTCCTTAGGAAATCCTATGGATCTTATACTCCAAATGACTTCCTAATAACTCTGCATTTGGGGACCCAGAGGCTGCTATCACTTCCTTGTACCACTAGGGGAGACACTGCAAACATTTGATGTCAGCAGTCTTGAAATCCAAGTCCACATCTTGTCTGGCTTACTTTCAAATGTTTGCAATGTCTCCCCTAGTGGTACAAGGAAGTGATGGCAGCCTCTAGGTCCCCAAATGCAGAGTTATTAGGAAGTCATTTGGAGTATAAGATCCGTAGGATATCCTAAGGAATGAGGAGATAAAAAGAGAAGTTCCAAACAAAACTTCATGGGTCATTTAACTGCTTGGGGTCTCAATTTCCATGTTTACAAAAGGAGACATGAACACAGGTATAGCTTCACAAGGTTGTGTCAGGATCTGTAGGACTTTAGTAAGTCCTCTAAGTCTTTTGCTTAATAGTGTTTCTTGGTAATGTCTTCTTTTCACTTTTCTCTTTCTAGTCACCCTCCATCCCTGTCCTTTCCTCCAAAGCCCTTGTGACTACCAGATTCACTTATTTACACCACAAATATTTGTTGAACACTCAGCGTGCAGTGGGTACTAATCTTGGGGCTAAAAGTACAGCAAAAAAAGAAAGCAGACAAAACTCCTTACACTCATGGAACTTACCTATATTTTAGTGTATGACAAAAGCTGACTCATTAAATTCCTCCAATATGCAGACACTGCTCTAAGTATTTTGATTGTATGAACTCCTTTAGTGCCTTCAAAGACTTCATGAAGCAAGCATACTCACCAGGAGGAGTGTGATGCAGGTTGTGTGAGGGTGGTAGAAATACTCTGTAGTTCCATCTGGGGCCTAACAATCACAAATGCAAATGTTGGACTGTGAGAACAATAGCAATAAAATACAGTTTAAAAAAAAAAAGACTGCCGACATCAACCAACAGAGCACATATTTGAAACTATTTTCTTTCAGGCAACTTAGCAGAGAGCATTTCATGTTTGAAAGACCTTTATATACTATATTCTTCTTCATGCTAAGTCTCTCAATTCTCTCAGCCTTCCAGTGCTTTTCTAAAAACCTGCACAGCTTCAAGTAGCAATGGGGATTGCTGACATTGCATATTTAAATTTGCATGATGATGGCCTTCCACTCTTAAATGTATACATTCTTCTTAGTGCACAGTGATGGTAGCCCATATTGCTACATGCTTTCTATTCCATAGCCACTGAGTGTATAATGCTCTCAACAACCTCATGCAGTAGATACTCTTATCATCTTCATATTACAGATAAGGAAACTGAGACAGAGAAAGGTTAAGTAACTTAAGCAAGGTCTCACAACTACTCAATTGTAGAGCTAGGTTTCAAATCTAGACAGTCTGATTTGGGCTTGAGTTTCTTTACGTGATCATCCTCACTGAAGTGGTTTAGTTGGGCAAGATATTTTATAATGAAGAAATTAAGGCTGGGGAGGGAAGAAGGGCAGGACCCATATTTTCTGATTTCCACATCAGCATGCTCAACTCTAGTTTCACTGCCCATGTTCTGTTGTCCCAGCTCCCTACTAGTTCAAGCCAGGCTCAACATAAGGAAAAAAGATCATACCAACCAGTGTAGCTGTTAGGGCAAAAGCATTGGAGTCAGGTTGTTTTTGTTCCAATACCAACTCCATCTGTTACTCACAGGTTATATTAACTTCTCTGGGCCTCACTGTATGCCCTGAGGAGTCACAGTATGGATGAAATGAATTACTGCCTGTGAAAGTGCTTAGAACAGTGCCTGCCACATAATATACAGGGTTCTTTACTATTGCTTGTCAGGGCTTCAAATCACATAAAACAGAAAAGGCCCCCAAGGACACCTCCAAGTGAATGCACTTCTCTGAATTCTATTTTCTTGTCTGAAAAATGAGAATAGGAACATTTTCCCAACTGTGAAGAGGTGGGGATGACTACTGTATGTACTCAATGTGTGGTACAAGGAGGAAGGGGCAGTCCTATTAATAATGATTTGCGTGGCCTCAAATCTTTGTGCCAGCATTGTTTCCTGATTATTTGCTTTTTACTTGTGAGGGAAGCATCTTTTGAAAGACTTTTAGAAGATTTTTGCCTGCTTTAGGATGGTCTTTGCAGTCAGACTGTTCACAACAACATGACTCTTTACTGGCCAACTGTTTAAGCTCTACACATAAGTATTTATATTTGTACCTTTTATGGATAGAGCGTGGAGATTCAATACAATAAAAATGCCAAATTTGGCCCAGTGATAAGTGCTTAGCAGGTACAGCTTTCATTTACTGAGTCATTGCATGCCAGACATTTTATTCCTGTCTACTGAGCTGAGAGAACTAATGCTCAAACAAGAAATGTAACTTGCCCAAGGTCATAGAGTTCCAAGTGTGTAGAACCAGCTGGCAGACTCATGAACTTCTCTCCTATCAGCACCTTGCCCTCCCTCTTCCCATTTCCTTTCTTTTCCTACTTTCTCTCCTTCCTTCTTTCTTTTCTTCCTTTGCTCTCTCTTTTTCTCCTTCCTTCATCCCACTTCTTTCCCTTCCTCTCTTCCTTTTCAACTTTTTTATTCCACAGACATTTTCTGAAAACCTACAAAATGCCAGTATGTTGTAGAACTTGGGACAAAAAGAGAAAGGGAATATTTCCATATGCAGTCTTGAAAAGAATTTTCTAGGCAAACTCTGAGGTTCTCATGAGTGAGTATTCATCAGACCTCAGAACTTGGATAATCTACTGGCTGTCCAATCTAATTGATTTCAAGTAAAGTTCTTTGGTTTCTTTAGAAATGTTGACATAGAGGATTTTGCCAGAGAATTTAAGAAGTATGAATTTTGTTAACACAAGAAACAATGCAAATATAAAAATATGGAAACATCTGAGAACCAAAATTAAATCATGAAACTATCAATACTATTTTTGCTTAAAAAGGTAGTACAGTAATATCATGTACTGTTTCATTTTGCTTAATTTCATTTGTATGTATTTGCCAAAAGATAGAAAAGTAGAATAGATAAAAGGTAGGTATTTTTTTTTTTTTGAGACGGAGCCTCAAGCTATCTCCCTGGGTAGAGTGCCATGGCATCACAGCTCACAGCAACCTCCAACTCCTGGGCTCAAGCGAGTCTCCCGCCTCAGCCTCCCAAGTAGCTGGGACCACAGGTGCCCACCACAATGCTCGGCCATTTTTTGGTTGCAGCCATCATTGTTGTTTGGTGGGCCTGGGCTGGGGATTCGAACCCGCCACCTTAGGTGTATGTGGCTGGCACCTTAGCCGATTGAGCCACAGATGCCGAGCCAGAAGGTAGGTATTAAAGAAAATGAATAATTTAAATAAGCAGGAAATTCAGGCTACATTGCTTCAGTGCTTGCTTTAGAGTGACTTTAAGATAGATGGGAATCTAGTATTCACATGCTTATTCATAGTGTGGGCACCTTGCCATGCTTAATGTGATTATACTGTTCAAAAGTAATTATTTTTCATTCAACATGTCTCCTAAATATTAACAATCTGGCACTCAATTGAGGAAAGGGTCATCATGAGGCTATGCAGCCAACAGACACCACTATGTCAGTCTTTAATGCAGTGCCTTTTAATCACTTGTCAAGGGGTGAGTTTTGACTATGTACAATTTTTTATCTTACACACTGACTTTGGAAGCACAGTCTTTCATGGTAAGGGACCGCACACCCTGTTATGTTTAAAATTAGTGTCTGTCTGCTAAGCTCCCTACATAACAAATAATGGACTTTCATCTGCAAGTTGTAATAATCTCTAGAAGGAAATACTTTGCAATGACATTAACTTGATAAGCAAACCATCATTAATTAGAAATCCTAGCATGTTGGCTTGTTAATGGGTAATTAAGTCTCTATTGAGATCCATTGCAGGTAAGAAGCAACAAAGAACAACTTAGGAATATGAAATGATGCTTACCCTTGAATTTGACTCTGCTCGAAAAGACAGGAAAGTCCAGGAAGAATTCTTGGCAAAAAAAAAAGTAGCTACTAACAAATCATAAAGGATTCACAGGGAAGAATAAGAGCTGTTAAAATAGTATCTTTTACCTGTTGAAACAGTTGTATTACTGTACTATCATGATTGTTTTTTAAAATACAGGTGTGTAAAATGTCCTTAAATGCTCCAGAGACACATCAACCAGTTTACCAGAGTTAAATATTTCTTGTGTAATTTGACATTATATTTTTTTCCCCAGACATTACAAGAGTGTAAAATGACACCATTTAACTGTCAAGAAACACAGAAGCATCACACTTATATTTAAGGCCCACCATTTTGTCACTTCTCTCTTTTTGAGAATTTGATAGGCAAAATCAAAGTTTTGTTCCTTAATTTAAAAAAATTTTTTTTTTTTGAGACAGAGCCTCAAACTATCCCCCTGGGTAAAGTGCTGTGGCATCGCAGCTCACAGCAACCTCCAACTCCTGGGCTCAAGCGAGTCTCCTGCCTCAGCCTCCCAAGTAGCTGGGACCACAGGCACCCACCACAATGCCTGGCTATTTTTTGGTTGTTTGTTTTTGTTGTTTGGCGGGCCTGGGCTGGATTCGAGCCCGCCACCTTAGGTGTATGTGGCTGGTACCTTAGCCGCTTGAGCCACAGGTGCCGAGCCAATTTAAAAAATTTTTTAAATTAAATTCTATTTTGTATTAGGATGATAAACTTACATGTATTTACCATAATTTTTTTAAATAAAGGAATACTTTTTATATATTTTTTTTAATTTCAGAATATTAGGGGTACTTATGTTTTATTTACATACTTTGTTTTTTTTACAAATTGAAACAAGGTTACAAGGGTGCCCCCCCACCTAGACAATGCTCCCTCCCAGCTGATTTTCATTGACATTTACTTCCACATGGGCACTTAAGTATTGATTGATCAGTTCCAACCTGGAATTGAGTGCATGTTTCACTTAGAAAAATTGTCTCCAGTTCCATCAAGGTTGTCAGAAAAAGATACTAGGTCACCGTTTTTCTTTATGGCTGAGTAATACTCCATACAATGCATATAGCACATTTTACTAACTCATTCATGTATTGGTGGGCACTTGGGTTGTCTCCTTATGCTTTTCCATAAAGACTGTACTAGTTTGCAGTCCTACCAACAGTGTATAAGAATTTCTTAGTATCCACATTCATACTAACATTAGTTGTTTTGAGACCCATTTATATGAGCCATTCTTTTTTTTTTTATTAAATCATAGCTGTGTACATTAATGTAATCATGGGGTACAATGTACTGGTTTTATATACAATTTGAAATATTTTCATCAAACTGGTTAACATAGCTTTCACAGCATTTTCTTAGTTATTGTGTTTAGACATTTACATTCTACACCTAGTAAATTTCACATGTACCCTTGAATATGAGCCATTCTTGTTGCAGTTAGGTGATATCTCATTGAGGCTTTAAATTTGCATTTCCAAAATAATTAGAAACATTGGGCATTTTTTCCATGAGTTTGTTGGCCATTAATTAAAATACCAATGCCATTTTTTTCAGAACTAGAAAAAATGGTTCAATCCTTCACATGGGACAAGAAAAGGCCCCAATTAGCCAATACAACCTTACGTAATAAGAACAAAGCAGGAGGTCTCACCTTACCAGACTTTAAGCTATACTGGAAGGTTATAGTAACTAAAACAGCATGGTACTGGCATAAGGACAAAGACCTAGACCTAAGGATCAGAACAAAGAATCCAGAGATGACATCATCCTTATATTCTCATATAATTTTTGTCAAAACAGATAAAAGCATACAGTGGGGAAAGAATTCTTGTTCAATAAATGGTGTTGGGAAAACTGTTTAGCCTCATGTAACAGACTGAAACAGGATATTCACCTCTCATCACTCATAAAAACTAACTTGCAATGGGTAAAAGACTGAAATCTAAGGCAGGAAATTATAAGAATCCTAGAACAAAATGTTGGAAAAACTCTTATGGATATTGGCCCATGCAAAAAATTCATGAAGACCTCAGAAGCAATCACAGAAACAACAAAAATAAGTACATGGGACCTGGTCAAATTAAACAGCTTCTGCATCACCAATGACACAATCTAAAGAGCGAATAGACAACTCACAAAATGATAGAAAATATTTGTATGCATCTGATAAAGAACTGGAAACTAACCCGAATCTATAAAGAACTCAAGCAAATCAGCAAGAAACAACCAAACGATCCTATTAAAAAATGGGCAAAAGACATTTTTGAACAGAAATGTTTCAAATTTTCTTAATTTTTAACCTATCTATCATAACCTGGATTTAGGGTTCTCCATATAAGTACTTTCATGTGGCAAATTTTGAACTGTTTAATTCATAATCATTTGCATCAGTTTCCTGAGAGCAGGTTGTACTGAAAGGGGCCAGTATACCAGCAATTCCAGACAAGGAGGGTGGCTAGATGGGGTACCCACAGAAGTTTTCTTATCTTTTAATGACCACCATTCTCTATTACACTTGGTAGTAAGCCCCCTCTTTTCTTTTGACTTACACAACCCAAAGTAAAAAATGTCCCCAAGAAATATGACTAGAGAACTCACACACAAATGAGTATCCCTTCTTTTAGACATCTCATTATTTAGAAATTACTGACTTCCAAATAATACTAGAGGGCTGCCAGGGGTTCTTGGTACCTATTGGGAAAGCTGCAGAACTGATCTGGAGCAAGGAAAGCCTCAAACACAACCCCAGAGAGGTAGGACTCAGCATGCACCATTGCTGGGCTGGGATGGTCAGTCATGCTGGGATGAGTCACCATGAACCACTTTTTCTGCTTTTTTGACACTTACTCAGAATTTTAATTACTGGGACAGCCTAATCCAGCTTTCAAATCAACTTTTAGTTAAAAAGACTCCATTAAGTTCTTCTTTTAAAAATAGGCAAGAGCTAAAATTCCGTACTTCTCATTTCAGTAACCTTTTACACTTCAGTATTTTGTTAGCCATCATTATTCTTAAACATTTATTTTGTTGGGTCAATAAGTTTGCAGATAATTAATTGGATAAGTGTGTATTCAATGACAATAAATAAACCATTACTAATTAATTCCCCTGACTTCAAATTCATTTATTGATCTTTGAAGTAAAACAAGAGTTTTCTCCAGAGAATCACTAAAGATAAAATTGTTTCCTAGAACAACAAGTATAAAAAATTGCCACTCTTTTAATTTTCTCAACCATTTTTTCAAATGTTCATGAATAGCAAATATTATTTCACTAGTTTATGATAATCTTCTGGTAAAAAAAAAAAAAAGCTAGTTTGAATGTACCAAAAAGTAAAAATAAAAACAGAATAGAAAAAACCACAGCCATATTTTTTATCCTATTGCATCTTCAGGTTTCTGTCCAGCCCCACTCATGGGATTCCAGGCAATGTGAGGCTAGAAGCATGTGTTAACTCCAACTGCAACATTGCTGTCCAACAAATAGTGAATTGTGCTAAATCAAATTGACCTAAAATGCTAGAACTGGAGGAAGTGCTCTTCTTTCCATGGCTCCCCAGTGTGGTTCTGAAAGAAATATTTGTCTGGGATCAAGTCTATTGTGCCACTTATTCTTTGTCCATCATTCAGGTTCTTGGTGTTGAACATTCTAGGGTCCATACCTTTAGATTCTTCTCCATTAGTACAAGATTTAATGATTTATGCATAATTTGTTGGAATGTCAATGTTTGATTTTTAAATCAAACAATTATCAATGTTTTTACAAATAAATATTTAATATCAACAAGGGTATAAAATATAAACTATTCAATCTCCTGTTTATTCCCACAAAATAAAATTTCAAAAATGGCACCTAATGCCCATGGACTCTCTATAATTCCCTCCTTCACTTTCTCTTTGCTATCATTATTGAAACTGGCCTGAGTCTGGTTGGATCTACTATTCAATGAAGCATGTAGAGATTAAGCATTATAGAAGGAGCCCAACAACTGTTAAATCTGAGCACTCTTCCTAAATCCTGCCTATCTCTCCACAGCCAGGGGAGAGTGGGGAGCATGCCACGGTTGAGTTTCTAGTTAACTGGATAGTATTACAGTCTAATAATAAAGTCTACCACCTTTTACCCATTGTCCTTTGTGACTTTCAGTAATTCCCAAATGGTGTGACTGTGAAAAAAATACACAAATACATGGTAACATCACACCCAGGAGAAAAGGGACAGAGCTTTATTTATTAGCTCCTGAGACATCCTAACTAAGACATGTTAAAATGTACTGAAATAAATGTCATTTGATTGGGACACGAAATTTTGTGGATTTAATATATGTGTTAAAAATGAGATTCCTAGGGCAGCGCCTGTGGCTCAGTGGGTAGGGTGCAGGCCACATATACCAAGGATGGCAGGTTCAAACCCAGCCCAGTCAAACTGCAATAGAAAATGGCTGGGCTTTGTGGTGGGTGCCTGTGGTCCCAGCTACTCGGGAGGCTGAAGCAATAGAATCACTTGAGCTCAGGAATTAGAGGCTGCTGTGAGCTGTGACACCACAGCCCTCTACTGAGGGCAACAAAGTGAGACTCGGTCTCAAAAAAAAAAAAAAAAAAGAAGAAGAAGAAGAAGAAGCTACCCAACATGTGTAATTCTAGGAGATCCAGAAGAGTGTTCCTTCCCCAAAGGCCCTCGTCAACCTATTGTTATCCAGACTAAAACCAGAGTGTGCACTGGGAAGGCAGCATTTTTATTTTGGCATTTTCAAGACTGTTTATAGTCTCTCCTCTGCTGCATAAGCTTCTCCATTTATTTCCTCCTTCTCTCCCTCCTGGTTTTCTCTCAATGTCTGCCACTTCTCAAACACAGCTCAACTTCTCATTTTCATGAAACCTTGGGCTAACATCAGTTAAACATTCTCTACAGTGCCTAGGGCTCTTGAGAAAAGAGACATTATAGAAATCTAATGAATAAATAAAAGACCAGCTCATACCCTCAGGCCCCTGCATTGCCTGGTGCTGATGAAGTTAGCAATTTTCTAGGATTTGAATTAGTATGTTTACTGAAATAAAGATGAAACAGAGTAAAGTTCATTTAAATGAAGAGAGGGTACTTTTTGGTAATTCCATCCTTGGGAAGAATCTAAGCACTTTTTCTGTGCCTATTGTTTTTTCTTTTCTTTTCTTTCTTTCTTTTTTTCTGCTAAGGTACATGTGCCTAACTGTAAGTGTACTATCATTATTCTTAAGACATTAAAATGCATTTTATAAATTTTACTCTTTCTGCATTGCACTGAAGATATATTTTTCTGTTGGCATAACACATGCATGGTTAGGAAGCCTGTGTGTTTATGTAATTATATTTCAGTTTCTGGTGAAATCCTCTAGGGACACTTGATTGATTTAAAATAAATGGAATATCATTTGTAAGCTTAAGGGAAGCTTGGAGAGTTAGACACAGTGGTGTGCTGAGCACCAACTCTCGTATTATTATCTAAAGGAACACAGTCATTACACCATCTCAGCAAGGTTGATCCCTTAATTGTCACAAATTCTCCACTTAAACACATATTCCAACATCAAAAAATTAGAAAGAACCCATTTTTTTCCACTTTTGGCCCAACATACAGGGCCTTTTTATTGCCCTAGAACAGGACAGTGATCTCTTTGAAAGCTGACAATTTATTTCACACCTGCTTCTCTCCACTGGTGCCACAGCAACAGGGAAAGTGGTGTAAATTGCACTCCGTGAAATAATGAAGCAAATGATCCTTCCACAAACGGAAGCAAGCATATTTACATCTGCAAATATTTCCTGTATGGATGCTTTCATTGTGTGAGAAATAATTCCCTGACATGGAGATGCTGCAGAGGAGAGAGAGGAGGGCAGGGAAGATTTTATAGGCACTCAGGTCGAGACAATTTTCGTGGAATGAGTCAGGCTTAGTCTCCTAAGCTATATGGATGATGCATTTTACTGGCTTCACTGTCATCCTAATAAGATGATTTTGGTCTCAGATGTATCTGTCTTTTTTTAATATATTGGCCAATATGGAAATGAGATGTTGCTGCTAAAAAAGTTGGTATGCCATTGAATGAACTCATCTTGCAGGCTTTGCGTTTTTCTCTGGAGAATGTTTATAAAGTAAATATTCTATTTCCCTAATAAATCTAGCTATAGATGATTGGCCTAAAGGTGAGCCTCTGATGTAAAGTTAGTCAAAGCCATTAGTGACCTGTGATGTATCAGGGTTAAAAATATAGAGAAACAAATGAGCCAACATGGTTCACTTTCTCTTGGGAGTTTGAACTGGGAAACAGAGAAGAAAGAAGTTAATAGGAGCTGGGCTGAGCGGTAGAATACAGAAAACCTAATAGGGTTAGTTTAGACCATGGTAAACTGTAGTTGGGAAGGACTTATCTAAAACCACAATAAATATGAGCTATAAGATAATGACAACATCAACAGAACAGAGTTAGGAACTTGTAGTTGAATAAGGAATGTAGTTCAGTCACAAGTATTTGATGTATTTCTTTTTCCTCCCTCCTTCCTTCGCTCTCTCCCTCCTTCTCTCCTTCCTTCACCCCCTCCCTCCTTCCCTCCTACCTTCCTTCTTTCCTTCCTTCCCTCCCTCCTTCCTTCCTTCCTTTTTTCTCTCCCTCCTTCCCTTCTTCCTTCTTTCCCTCCCTCTTTCCCTCCTTCCTCCTTTCCCTCCCTCCTTCCCTCTTTCCTTCTTTCCCTTCCTCTTTTTCTCCTTCCTTCTTTCCCTCCCTCTCACCTCTTCTCACAAATATTTATTGAGCACTTACTTATCCCTAGGCAGCAGACAAGCAACTGCAGACATAGTTGCAGCTATCAGTATGAAGGTTTAACTCAAATGAATGTGATGGAATAAAACCACGACCTGGTTCAAACTTTGGTCTCCAGAGTCATGGAATAATATAAATTAATACCTTTCCTTGAATGGCAGTATCTTGGGTTATTCAACACAAGCACTGACATAGATCAAACCTGAAACACCAGAAAGAACTGAGAAACTTCAGAACAACTTCCTTCAGTCCACTCTTAGCAATCCCACCCACTTTAGTGCCATATTGTAAACATGTAATTTTGCAGAAGAGACAGAACATTGCTGTCACATTTGCCCTGTGTCCTAAGAGTTCATAACTTGTCCTTTAATATTCTTAAGAGTCTCCTTGGGATCCTGTGCTAGAACTCAAAAATCCTAGAAAAATACATATTTGATAAACTTGATGAGTTACTGGAAATGTACTTAGTGTCTAAAAGAGTGTGTGGTTGCATGGTGTATAGTAAATGATCCTTCTTTCCCCGGAATATTTACTGAATAAATGGATGAACAATGAAGTTAAAAAGGCAAGCAGAGACTGGGTTGTGCATCTTAGAAGGTGGCACTATTTCAGCAGAGCAGAAAGCCTTAGGCCATTGCAATAAGAATATGCATTCTTTGAGATACATAAGCCATGACACCCCAAAGGCAAACATCACTACAAATCGCAGTCTTGTTTTTCTACTTTCAAGATTTCAAGGAGTAAAAATTATGTAAGTTGTAAGTGTAATAGGATTCATACACCAAAAAATTTATCGTATTAGCCATCTTTTTAAGAGTGCTGGTTGAACCTAAAATAGCCCATTGGAAAGTAAAAGGTATTGAATAAACTTTAAATCCAGTCTTTGTGTATTTGGATGTCATTAAAATGGCAAGCTAACATTTATCCAGATAAAACAGACAGAAAGTCTGTATGGGTACTCCAGGCCCATGTTTCCTGTAAGTTTTTTGAGTTTTAATTTTCCAATTAATTCCTTCTACTCTCCTTCATAGTGATTTAGTACAGACACATACTTATTTCCTGGATAGATAGACAGCTCCATTACTGAAAATACCTTGCCAAAGAGAACAAGATTTATAATAAGTATAACAGTTATTGAACACTGTGTGCCAGTCATATGGCAAAGTGCCTCATATGTTCTCATTTAATCCTCTGGGAAATCCTAGATGATTACACTTAGTATATTGTTCAAGTTCAAATATCAAGGAAGTAGAAAATGGGTTTTGAGTCAAGGCTCTTTGACTGAGAGCCTGAACTATTTCCTGGGCAGCTCACTGTAGTACGTAGATTGAGTCCTTCCAAAAGATAAGTTCAAGTCCTAAATTCTAGTACCTGTGATTTTGACCTCATTTGAAAGTGTGTCCTTTTCTTATGAATTGATTACAGATCTCAAGATGAAATTATTCTGGACTTTGGGTGGGTGAAAATCCAGTGGCTGACATTCTTATCAAAAGAGAAACACACCAAGAAGTCTACCTGGGGCTATTGGAAGCTGGAAGAGACAAGGAAGGATTCTCCTCCTTTAAAGTCTTTGGATGGAATGTGTCTTTGTCAACAACTTGATTTTGGACTTCTGGCCTCCAAACTTGGAGAAAATAAATTTCTGTTATTTAAAGTCACCCATTTCATGATAATTTGTTATTGCAGCCTTGAGAAACTAATACACGCTACCTACCTGACAGACACCAAATCAACACTGCAAGAACAACTGAGTAAATGCCTTGAGGACTCAGTGAGCAGTAAACAGTTTCTAGGTCAAAGCACTGAATTTTGGAAATGTAGTGTTGCACCTAGATCTTGCCAGTTGAGTAAACTGAGCTATAAAGAAGTCAAAATGCCTGCCCAAGGTCCCAAGATTAGTCAAGAACCCAACCTACTGAGCCCCACTCCTTCCCACCCACTACCAAGTACTACTGTAGCTGTGCTGTCAGAGTCATGCTGAGGCAAACAAGTGGTAATTAAATTTGGGCTGCATGAGAACATCATAATGGAGAAGTAGCAGAGGAGAAGTAGGCTAGGGTGTTGCAACAGTTGAACTAAAAAATAAAAAGGTACAATTAAGAATCTCTTAACTCTAGTGTCAGTTGCAAAGACTCTCCCACAAGCTTGAAGGCTGTGGAGTGGGAGGTTGATGTGTCAACCTCATTCTCTTCTCTGCTTATCTCTGCCAATTTGGTAGGGGAACATGCCTGCCCTGAACCTCTCCACCTCTCTGCCTTTGCCCACGCTGTACCTTCAGCTTCATGTCTGCACATCAAAATCTTACACTCCTTAAGACTTAGCTCAAACATCGGCTCTCCTTAGATGCCTTGAGCTCTACTCATCTGTGTTTTTTAGCACTTAGAGATCTCAGCACCCCCAAGGGCTTCACTTGTTGATCCTGGTCTCACATTGTACCAGCCACAGAGCCATGGATTAAGTCCCATTTCTCTGAGTCTTACTTTGTCCAATCATTTACTCATTCAGTTACACAGTCTTCAGTCTTTTATAAGTCACTATTATGTTCCGGGGAGTGTTCTTAATGATGGGAAAGGAAAGAAAAAGACAGCTAGGATTCTGTCTTCAGAGATTATGTTTGAGACTGGGAAAGGCAGATAATAAACCAGTAATGAATGGTATAGTATTAGGTAGTGACAGGGCTATGAAGAACAAAAACAGGGTGCCTAGGGGGATGGAGACAATGTGATTGGGGAGTTTAATGAAAGATGAGGAAGTGAAACTTTCACTGGAACCTGGGTGAAAAGGAGAAGCCCATCTTAAGAGGATCTGTAGGAAAATCACTACCAGCTGGGGAAGGAACAGTGGCCCCAGGATAAGACAATTCTTGGCTTGTTCAAGAGACAGGATGGCTGGTATCAACTAATGACAGGGGTAATGGGGAAAGAGTTATTACAGATGCATTTGAAGAGGTAGATAGAGTAGAAGGTGAAGGATCAGGTGGGCTGTGGAAAAGATTTTTATTTTATTCTAGAAGTCATTGGAGAGTTCTCAAAAGGATAATGTCATAATCTTATTTACCTTAAAAAATGGTCCCTTGGGCTGCTTAATAGTGTATGAGTAAGGAGTCAAAAGTGGAAGCAGAAAACCATATGGAACCACTGTAGTAGTCTAGGTAAGAGATGATAGCTCTGGGACTTGGGACAAAGCAGTGAAGCTATAGAATGGAGGCCAGAGTTGGGATACACTTTGGAGGATGGCCTGGAAGTTGAGGGTAAATGTCAGGAAAGTGTTATTTTAGGATTACTTCTAGTGTTTTGCCTAGAGCCAATTGAATTGCCATTTACTGAATGGAGGCTAACTGCGCACATGTATAGTGTCATGATCCAAGTGACCTCAACCCTCAGATTTGTGAAGTCCACTTTGGTGAGGGAATAGAATACAGTGATTACAAATTTAAGCTCTGGTGGCAGGCATTGCTTTGGCTCCTGGCTCTACCATTTCCTAGCTTGTGAACCCTTGGGGAAGTTTCTCATCTTCTCTATGACTCAGTTTTCTTCACTAAAAAATGAACATTACTCAATGGTTGTTATTGCGAGATAATGCATACAAAGTGCTTCATATAATTCTTGGGACATTATGCACCCAAATGGAGGCACATATAATAACATTTCAGTCAAGGATGAGCCACATATACTATGTGGCTAACCTTTCATAAGGTTATAAATTCAATGTAGCCTAAGAATACAGTGTTTATACAATTCACAGTAGTGCCAATAATGTCTTAGGCCTTCGCATTCGTTCACCCCTCACTCACTGACTCACCCAGAGCAATTTCCAGTCCTGCAAGCTCCATTCAGTTTAAGTGCCTTATTATGTGTACCATTTTTTATCATTTATATCATATTTTTACTGTATTTTTCTATGTTTAGATAAATGAAGATAAATGAATACTTATCACTGTATTACAGCTGCCTGCAGTATTTAGTACAGTAGCATGCTCTGAAGATTTGTAGCTTAGAAGCAATGGGCCGTACCATAGACTAGAGCCTAGATGTATAGTAAGCTATACCATCCAGGTTTGTGTAAGTATACTGTGTGATGCCAGAACACCAGTGATCACCTAATGACACATTTCTTGGAGCATACAAGATCTGACAATTAAATTTGTAAAGTGATACCTCATCGCTGACTATCACTATGGTCATGTTCGAGGTACTCCTCTTGGGAAGCTATGCACCAACACCAGAGCCTAGTCTATCCTTTAAAACAATTTAGTTTTTTTTTTTTTATTTTGTTTTTGTTTTTGAGACAGAGTCTCACTTTGTCATCACTGGTAGAGTTCAGTGACGTCCCAGCTGACAGCAACCTCATACTCTTGGGCTCAAGAGATTGTCTTGCCTCAGCCTCCAGAATAGCTGAGACTACAGGCTCCTGCCACAACACGTGGCTATTTTCAGAAATGAGATATTGCTCTGGTTCACATGGGCTTGAACTCATGAGCTCAGGCAATCCACCTGCCTCAGCCTCCCAGAGTGCTAGGCTTACAGGCGAGAACCACCACACTCAGACTTTCAAAGCAATTTTGGAACTCTTTTTCTGGAATGGCCATCAGAGTTGTCATTGTACAAGATCTGATAATCAAGTTCATGAACTCATCCTAGAAAAAGTGTTTTGAAGGGTAGACAAGGTGCTGGAAATTTTTATAACACAATTTTTTTTTGACAAATTCTTCTGAATTTGGAAGATAAAGTTTCAAAGATTTAGGAGAAATTCTTTTGGGATAAAGGAAATAGCTGTCATTTACCACTTCCACTATTTTTAGAAATGGACTGGCAGTATACTCTTGAATTTCAGTAAGACCAAAATGGCCCTATGAACTAGAGCTTAATGCAAGGCTTTTGCATAGAAAGCACTAAATACCTTAATAATTAGTTTGAAGTAAATTTTTATGAACATTTTAGTATTTCTTTGCATTGAAAAATTGGACAGTGATCAAAAAATATGTAAAACCAGAAATATACAAACAAGAAGGGAGATTTCATTTGTATTAAATATTAGTGCAAACTTTATCCTCCTAGTCTGTAATTTTAATTTTCATAAAGCCTTGAGTCAACATTATTTAATATCACAGACAGACTTTTTTTGGCATATTCTCCATGATGAATTATTTATCTGCATAACTTATAATAATTTCTACTCTCATGAAGAATAAATGGTAATTAAATGAGGTTCTGTCATTTTTTATGCCTTTGAGATTTGGTCAGTGTGAGTGACAGCTAAGTTTTGTCATTGTAGTTAAAGCTCTGCTTACTGAAATTCCAGATCAGTTTTCACAATGGTTTAGTGATTGTACCACATCTAAGACAATTAAGCTGTTTCTTGGAAATCAAATGGGACTTGGAACAAAATTGGAAACTCAGAAATGTTGAGTTCAAAATGTAAATGAATTTCTTATGATAGCTACCAAGAGTGGAGAATGGCAGGCAAGTGCCTTACCTAATTAGGAATTCTTTTTATTGCTACAAAGTCTCTAGATTTAAAATTAGACTTCTTGTCAACCTATGGGAATTGGTTGAGTCATGTAGAACTCTAATACAATAGAATCGGGATCTTTGCTTCCATATTTAGCCCCATTGAAATTTATTCTTTTTTATTTTTGCCTGCATACAACCCAGCTTAGAAACTGGTAATTATTGGGTAGAATAAAAGATGTCGAGGGTTTTTCTTAGATTGCAAGAAAGGCCTTGTCTGCAGAGCTATGTTTCTCATCTAATGAATTCTAATGTGGTCAAAACTTGAATTGGACACTTTGAAGGGTTGACAAAGCACATGCGGATGAAAACGAAGACCTCAGGGCTGTTTACTGCCCCTATAACCTTCACTCACCATCTTAGAAAACCAAATATTTGTCATGATAGTCAAATACTTTTCAGAAAGCTTGAACAAGTTTAATAACAATTTTAAAATAGTTTCGTGACTTACAAGTACTAGTGGGGAAAAAATTCAATGTACATGTCCTGAATGATGGTAATGGGTCTTTGAATTTATGTAGGAAAGACCACACATACCTTAGGTGAAACTATGGTAGCCTTACATTCGGTTATAGCTATCATATCATATAAAATGGATGGTAAATGAACTCAGAAATGGACATGTATAATAAGATGTCTTTGAAAGAGATAAGCATTCTCTACTACATTAACAGTATAATTTAGAATTTGTTAGGGACTTTTATTAAATGCCTCTTTATTTATTAGTCATTTGTATCTCACACTAAGGTAAGCTAGCATTTAATGGTGATAATATGATTATGATCATCAAATAAAGGAAATATATAGGTTGTGATGATGTTGCCAGCATATAATGTAGTCATTATGAAAGCTCTAAGTGGGACAATATGCAATATCTATCTATATTCCAATTCCAACATATTTTTTACATAAAACAATCTTGACCACATGAACATACTTCATAAAAAAGTTTATAAAGACTCTTTTTTTGCAACAGAGACAGCTATTTTCCTTTTGTTCTAATCTAATTCTTTTACCCAGTATAGATGATCACTTCCCACCATAAAGAGAGGCTCATACATCTGAGGAAAAATCTTAAATTTGGTGATGTGCAGATGTAGAATGGAAATAATCCTAAAATCGAGGGACACGGACAGGAATTCCAGGTGACCTTCTCAGCTTTTGATTGTCAAGCAGGAAACAGACAAGCTTCTCCTTGAAAGATCAAATTTTATTTCTGAGTCAAATTAAAAAGATATTTGCTCTTATAACAGATTTTACATCACCTATCCATTTAAAAGATTGAGACATACATTGTTGGGTATGCTTAAGGTTTGAAACCAGAGTTGTTAATAATGAGTAAACTTTCTCATGTGAAGTAAAGAATGAACCAGAAAGAATAGCAAGAAAGGGTTTTAAGAAGGAAAATCATAGAAAATATTCATTGAAAATGAACAAAATAAATTCCATATGAAATCACTGAATAATCTCATCATCTGAATATTGTAATGAGTTAACAATGTTTCATATGGTTTTGCTTAGGAATATGGTAGTACCCATGCCTAGTACTTACCAATAATAATCTAGTTCAATATTCTTATTTTCAAAGTGTGAAAGGAGAACCAGAGAAAAAAGTGATTTACTGTATCAGTTTGCTGTCACTATTTAACAAACTAACTCCAACCTTAGTGTCTTAAAATAATAATCTTATGCTTGCTTATGTTTTTGTGGGTTGCCTGGACTAATTTTCTGACCTGCATTTGCTTAATTCAAGCTGGATAATCTTGAGTAGCCTGAATGACATTCCTGAAAGTTAGAAGACCGGATGTTCTAGTGGGCTTCATTTATTCACAATCTGGGTATGTATGCTTAGATTTGGCATCAGCCAGCAAACTAGCATAAACTTGCTTGTGTGTGGCAGACTGAGTTTCAGTAGCCAGAGGGAACAAGGTCCAATGTGCAAAAACATTCCAAGCCTCTGCTTGTATCATATTTGCCAATGTCTCATTGATCTAAGCATGTCACTTATCCAAGCTGGCTTCAGGATGTGTAGAAATAGATTTATACCTTTTGATGGGTCGGTGGGCAATGCCACATTGCAAATGAAAGTGCAAACAGAGATGAGAGAATATTGCAATCCTTTTGCATCACATGCCCCATCTACAACACATGGCCCAATCATACATTTCATTAGCAGAACTAGAACTGGAATTTAAGGACTCTTTAAACTTTCCAGTTTAAAGTTTTTGTCTAAATTGAAACCGAAAGGAGCGTCACACGAACATAGCTGGCGATGCGTATTTGGACCTCAAAGGTAAGACAGGCTTGGCAGAACTGGGGCTGCAAGGTGGCCAATCAGATTTCAGGATATATTATAGGATGTTTCACCACCACAGATGATCTCAAGGAAGATATCCAATAGGTCATAAAAGACTCAAGCTGATTTCTGCTGAGTGGGCTGTGTCAAGAAATGTTTTTGGCTATGGCTGCTACTTGGATCCATAGGGTGGCAGCAACATGACTGCAGGTGGTCCCAAATTCTGCCAGTAACTGGGAGCTTATGATACTGTCATCCTGGAAAGCAGGAGGTGGCTATTGATATCTATGTAGCCTCCTGAGTTGAGAGTTAGTTTCTCCAGCTTTTGCAGTGTTTATCTCTAGGGGGTAAGCCCTTCCTATAGACTACAAAGTGAATGACATACCCTGGAGTGCTGTGGTGAGACACAGTGGCTCTGGTTTTCTATTCCAAGAAAGGAATTGTAGTGTAATCAGAAATACAAGGCATCATCCCAGTCACATGAACTGAATGAAATCTCTTACAGCAACAAAAATGGTCCATTCACTTCAAACAGTTTGCATATAATAGAATAGGTACTGGTGAAAGTGCATAAAAATAATAAATGTTGCTATTCATCAAGCATATATGGTGTGCCAACACTATCTTGAGCACTCATCTCATCTCTAAGATTCACAGAAGACAGGTTTAAAAACCCATTTTCTAGATGAGAAAAGTATGGCTTAGAGAAGTCATGTGATTTATTTGCCTTAGGTAACATAACTATCTAGTTGATGAAGGTACTTGGTTGTTAACTTAAGTCTTTCTAATGCCAACTCCTGTGCTCTCTCTTCTACGGCATCTTTCCTCACCTTAAATTCACCTTGATGTGCTTCTCTATGCCTGGCCTGGACCACCACCAGGACTTCCTTTAAGATAAAGTCAACCATTTTCCCTACAAGCATAGATACCCGAGTAGCTTGAATATATATTACTTTGGCTTCAACTGGGAAAAGTAAACAACACAATATTTTATTGAAGTCATGAATCCAAAAAAAGTAACTTAAAAAAATGTTAAATATAATTTTTTCCCAGTTACTTGGAAATCAGGCAATTATCACATGATTACTCAGGCTGGTAATGAAATTAAGATAAATTTTCATCAAAATAGCATATGCAATTTTATAGCCACAACAGAATTGGTATAAATATGAGCAGATGTGCCTGAATCTCTTGGATTTATAAATACAGAAACATTGTTCTTTTGAGGGATAAAAATCATCCTTTACTCTGGATGTGGAAAGACTACAGCTCAGCTCAGGGCTGGTGGTGGCAGAGAAGGTGGAGAGTCACAGACAGGAGGCCCTGCATTCCTGGGCAGTTTCCAAGGGCAGATACTCTTACCTTGGAAAAGCTCTGTTTCTGACAGCAATTATTAATATATACGTTGGGCAGTTGAGATATGATGTGAAATGTGTATCAAGCTTAACATAGAGATGCTTTGATCCAGATAATACATTAGTTTTTTTCCTCCTAAGAGAAGAAGCAAAGTCATGTTAACTAGAGTTTGGGTTCAAAATACAAGCAGGTTTGTGGTTTCAATTCTATTATATGTCAAAGGTAGCTTTATATAGGACAAATATATAAAGAAGGTTTGCTTTGCCCTTTTCCCCTTGGAACTTGGCTTTTTCCAAAAGAGTAGTGAACAGCTGAGCCATTACTGTGACCTCTCTTCTTTTCTGATAGAGTCTAAGGAGGAAGAGAGAGAGGAAGAACTTTGAGTTTCTGATGAGAAGATCCCCCTTCCTGGAGGCACCAGGAAGACTCTGATTCTGCTCAGAAAGGAAAAAGGCAGAGCCTAGAGTGGCCAGGAGCACAGGCTCAGAATGGCCTTGGGTGAGTTACCTAACCTGTGCCTTCTTTCTCATCTATAAGATGGCACAATGTGCACTGGAGAAGCATGAGCCATTACTGTAAGGATGAACCAGGAGGAAACAAAGAAAAACGGTTAAAGGTGGAAGTCTTGACCACAGAACATTCCTGATGCAGGTGCTCCATCCTCCTTCAAGTCCCTCTTGAACAGCAGTTTGGCAGAACACCAGAGCAGCTGAGTCATCCTCAAGGAGGAGTTTTAATCACCACATCCACTATAAGCACTTCCCTGGTGGAAAAGTACTCAGGGCTCCAAGCATCTCCTAGTCCTGAGTGCCAGGGTGGGAGAATGGGGCTGAGTGACTAGTGTTATTTCCTTCTTATTTGCAAGCCCCAAATAAACAGGTCTCTTTCCTTCTGTTATCTCCAAAGAAAAGGGTAGCTAAGGCAGTGGCAGCATGGACTCAGGCTGCAGTAAACATAGGTGCCTATTATTCACCTCTGTCTTGTCCAAGAATATCCTTCAACAGCCAGGAAGGCTTTTCATTCCAGCCTTTCCCTCAGCCCTACAGAGAAACGCTATGCAGGAGAGAATGCATTTGGGGAGAATACAAAGTCTGAGATGTTTGTAGGTCATAAAGAAGCCCAGTGAGACTGTTAGTGCTGGCTACCCATGAACACTGAAAGCCCGAGAGCTCAAGCCTCAATCCCCAAATTTAAATCTCTCATCTGACTCTCTGCCCTGAAATCTATACTTCCAAACAACTGTCTCTATGGCACCTCTTTTGGCTATCTAATAGGTATTTCAAATTTAATAAGTCTGCAAACTCCTTATTCCCCATCCCTGCCTCCTGCAAATAAGGCATTCATAGTACTTACATGCATGGCTTCCTCCTCCTGGTGACCCTACCCACAAAATCTAGAGTCACCTCCAACTCCTCCTTTTCTTTCCCTCCACTCAACTAAGCATGTCCTATTGGTTCTACCTTCAAAATATTTCCAGAATCACATGATTTCTCATAGTTCCACTATTGCCACCATGGGACAAGCCAACATTATCTCTCATTCAGACCCCAGGGTATCTCTTCCCCTGTACTTCCTCTTTCTATCCACATCACCTATCTATTCTCAACCCAGCAACCAGAGTGATCCAAAGCATCCATCAGACCATACTGCTTCTCTGTCCTAACTTTCTTCTCTACTGAGAAAAGGAGCCAATGCCCTCACTAAGGCTGGCAATGCCCTCATAACCCGCCCTTGCCATGCTTCTCTGGCCTCTCTGCTACTCTCCTCTGCTCACTTTCCCAGCTACATTTACCTCTTTGCTCTTCCTGGAACACAGTAGCACAGCCTTACCTCCATTCCAGGGCCTTTGTCCTTACTGCTGTCAATGCCTAGAACACTCTTATCTCCTAACTCTTTCAGGTCCTTGCATCAATATCACCTTCTTGGAGTAACCTCCCAGGTTACCATATTTCCAAAGGCACCCCCTTCCAGAGATCCTTATCCTCTTTCTCTTATTTTGCAGCACAGTACTTACACTTACCATCTACTATCTGTTTTATAACAGAATTAATTTTCTCATTTTTAATGACATTTCTCCTTGTCTACTGAGATTTCAACTGAATGAAGGTAGGGTGTTTGTCTTTTTGTGGCTGACATATAATAGTGGCTGACACATAATAGGCACAGTAGACATGCAATAATTATTTGTAAAATGAATTTTTAAAATTTTGTAAAGATGGATAGTGACCTGTTAAGTGCTATACAGCTATAAAAGATTATTGAACTCTGATAATTCCAGATTTGTGATAGCCTATCTATCCATCAATCTATCATCTGTCTTTGTTTTCTAATTCTGCACACATTTAGAATCAAAAGTCTTCAAATCAAATAAGTTCTAATTTTGCCACCTTGTGAGTATTTCTCAAAAGATGGAAAGAAAATTTCAGTGTTACTGCTGAAAAAAGTACTAATTTATAGGTCCTAATATAATGCTAATGGGTTTTTCAAGTGGATCATCTCTGTGACTATGTAGATATTAAACCATTCTAAAAGGTTTTATTTGTGGCATGATTGCTCTTACACGAGCATAGTGAATTTAGAGTCATGCACTCCTAGGCATCGAATTCTGGCTCAACCATGTTGATAATGAGCATTTCACTGTGTCCAAAAATATAGACATGCGTGAAAGTATACACATTCTCTGTGTCAGGCTATGTGATTTGTCAAACCTTTCATATTAAAGAGGAAACTGAGGCTCACTGATTAAATTCACTCCGGAATTGACAACTTGTTCCTCTTAGCATATTGCCAAGTACCCTAGAGAATGCCACCTTTTAAAAGGCACTCATCACCTGTGGGATTTTTGAGTAATATTTTACCCTTCTGGATCTTGGTTTCCTTGGTTATATGGTCAAGGTTGTTTTACTTCAACTAAGGATATCTTCTTTCTTAGAGCAATATTGCACCCTATAGTCCTATAGTCCGTTATCTTAGTCAAAAGCACAAAGGCTCCAGTGTTTACTATCATTTTTGACCTTCTGTAAAATCATAAAAATCAAGCAAGCAGATTTTCTAAACCTGAAAAAACTATGAGTGGGGGATTCATCAAAGCAATATATGTACTCTAGGCTAGTCACCTACTTCAGGTAAAGGGCATATAGATTTTATCGTGTCTTGCTTAAATTATAACAAAATTATTAGCCCACTGATATCCTTAGAGGAGCAGTGAGCAGTGACTCTTGGGTCCCTGTTATTATGTGGAAATTTCCAAAGGATATGATAGGGGAAGGCCTAAATTTAACATTAGGTGCTCTCTTGACATCTGGTAAAGTCAGGAAGACCTCAGATGCCCTCAGCACAAGTTATTCTCCCTACTCTTCTCTTGCAGATAAAGTCCCTTAGTCAAACAATCCTCTCATGGACCAAATGTAGTTCCTGGTTTTCCAGAGTAGCAGGTTCTAGTTCCCTGCCAGCCTACAGAATTATTCAGACAAGCCAGCTACAACCTCTCACAGGAACCACAGACATCCCACCATCAATACTTTAAAGTTGGTCTCCCAGGGTCCCTAGTTGTTGATTCTGTTCCCAGTGTATGCTCCATATGGCCCTGTGTGGCATGTGGTATCCTCCATCCACAGGGCTCTGGAACTAGTTAGGAAGCTGCTGTCACTCTCACCTGGCCAGCATCAGGTGACATGTGTTTGGCCATCCCCATAACCATAGATGGGAGTCCCTCCCTTGATAACAGAGTGAAGAGGAAGTAATCACAACAGTAATCCATAATAAAATAACTTGGCTCTCTAATTATACCTGTTTAGGGCAAAAGTAGAATATTCAAGTTTGAAATGAGGGTGAAGTATTTATTATATGTGGCTCTGTTTTGAGTATTTTGGAAATAAAAGTGGTAGGACTCAAGAGTTCACTCAATAGCTTTGACAAGCACATAATAAACCTAAGAGTCAGGAATCAATTGTGTAAAGTTAATTGATTTTCATTTACCTGTAACACATTTCAGTTCAAATATTTTTGTTCAGATTGTAACTTCAGTTACTATGTCCAATAAGCAAGTCATTGTTCTAGATGGTAAGTTAGATCCAATTAAATCAATAAAAAAATATAAAAACTTGGCCAAATTCTCCACTGACCTATTTAAATTTTTTCTCTGAAAGTCTTCTGCACACTGTTAGTAGTGTGCCTTTGTCGTAGAGACAAGTCAATACCTCTTGCGAAGCTCTTACTTGGTTGTTAGAAAATGATAGAAGTTTTGGTCTTTACAGCGCAGCTATATTTGTAATATACTGCTGTGTAACAAATTACCCCCAAACTTAGCAGCTTAAAACAACAAACACTTATTATCTCACAGTTTCTTTAGGTCAGGAATCTAGATGCGTCTCTACAGAGTGTCTCTGGCTCAGGATTCCTCGCAAACTCTATCAAGCTGTCAGCCGGAGCTATAATCATCTCAAGACCGGACTGGGGTGGATAAATCCAATTCCGAAGCCACTTACAGGCTTATTGGCAGGCCACAGTCCCTGTAGGCTGTTGGTCTGAGTGCCTTGTCACCTAGGTTTCTCTATAGAGCAGCTCTTACCAAAGCAGCCAGCTTGCCCCAGCATGGAAGTGTGATCAAGACTGAGCTACTCAGTCCTTTTGTAACCTAGTCCCAGAAGTGACATCCCATCACTTTGCCATATTCTACTTCTTAGAAGTGATTCACTCAATCCAGCCTATACACAAAGGGAGTAGATTATATAAAAGTGTGAATCCCAGAATATGGGGATGATTGAGGCCACGCTAAAGACTGTCTGCCCTAGCACACACACAGCACACACAGGTATCTTTTGCATGTACCATTCTGATGCATGATGGCATGTACCTCAGGAAACTGCCACTCTCTAAGGACTCTCTCTGACCACAGGAGTGTGTCTGGCTCATAGGTAGGACAGACAAGAAGTTCTGGGGAGCTAAGGCCTCCAGGAACAGGTCTCTATCTGGGAAGAATAGGAGGAAGTCAATGCCATGACTCTGAGGCCTGTCTACACTACTTCCCACGTTCCTTGGGGAACTAAGCTCCAGTTGCCCACCCTGGTAACCCATTAGTGAAAGCCCTGTATTAGCTTTCTGCCTGTCAATGTTATCACGTCATCTCTCCTTTATTGGTGCTTCCTGGAATTGCCTCTTCAGCTCCTAAATTGTATTCCTTGTATGCTTATGAGGGGACTAAAAAAATTAAATATTAAATTCTTACACATTACAGCAATATCAGAAGAAATTGCCAAGCCCCAAAGAATTACACAGTTGTGTAAATTTTTCTTTTATTTAGCAGTTACTTACTGAGCAGCTGCCATATATATACTCCGCTAGGCCCTGGACATCCAGCTTTTACAAAGTCAATTTCTGTACTTTACAGGTTGCTTTAAAATGCAGAAAGAATGAGAAAAATATGTAGGCTAGTAATATTACAATTTGTACTACTTGTTTTAATTTTGTGGACTAGCTATCTATCTGATATACTCTGTGTATATGTATTTTGAAAGAAATACATGTAACAAAAGCCAAACAAAGTAAAGAAGCTGGACACAGAGAGAAAGCAGATTAACTATATAGTGGAACCCAAGTAAAAATAATTCTTTCTTTAATAGAGTCATTTGATAATCTCAACTTCCATGTGCTTATTCCCCAGAGTACAATCCATTCCCCTCTGAAAAGATACAGGAGCAACTGAGGTGACCATTAGGGTCACCATGCCCAGCAACCTTTCTGCCAAATCTGTCACATATGAAGAACTGGTCATAGTCATGCAATGAATCTCTAGCAATGAAGTGAAAAAGGAATGGGTAAATGGTCCAGCTTAACAGATGGGTGACACGTTCTGGACTAGTCCACAGCTCTTCTAGAAAATTTAGCTTACAGCTCTCTGTATCTCAACTGAGGATGTCAAGGAGAAATTACACAGCAAGAATCCTCTTGGGTAGCAGCATAATTTGAGCTACATTGCAGGGAAAGCAGTTGTCTCTGATAAACTACTGTCTCTGACTAACAACCTCTAGAAAAGGGAATTCCTCCAGCATTAAAAATTTCCCAGAAATATCCCACACCTGTTAATCAATTTAAACAGTACCCATGACCACCATGCTTGTAAACTCAAACAAAATAAATAAATACAAAACCCTCAACAACTACAAATCAATTCTAGCTGCATGATGGATGTCACTTCTGTACAACCTCCACCCATTGCTTGCTAGTAGTCACGAAGGTTGGTATAAAAAACATCAGTTAGGCTCTTTGTGAAATGGATGAAGTCTGCTTTCTCACTCTTGCTTGACTCAAAGTGACTGAAAGGGTTTTTCTCAGATGTTTTAAAAAGCCCCTGCCCTTGGCTGAGATGGACATGACATTCCAATCTGAAAGAGGTGGCTGTTTGGTAGTGGCAAAGCGTCAGCCACTTTTGAGGTTGGTTTTTCACCTGTGTTTGGTATCATTATGAAAGATCACGTCAGTATAACAGTGCTTAGATTTATTCAGGATCAGTATCGCCTTTACAAAGCTTTTCAAATATGGGGAAAAGAGGAAGAAAAAAGAAGAAGATATCTAAAGCTCTTGCTGAGAAAAGTAATAAATTTTGGAGTCAATTGGCCGTATTCACACTCACATGGTTTTAGTAATTAATTCACTTAAATTTGCTGAGCCTCAATTTCCTCCGCTGTAAATGGTGATTCAGGTTAGGCATCCTAAATCTGAAATGCTCCAAACTTAAAACTTTGGGGCATTGACATTACACTTAAAAGAAATGCTTGTTGGAGCATTTTGAATTTCAGATTTTCAGATTTGGGATGCTCAACTGGTAAGTGTAATGCAAATATCCCCAAATCTGAAAAAAATCCAAAATCCATACCACTTCTGGTCCCAAGCATCTAAAATAATCAACCTGCAATGGTAACTTCTTTCAGGGTGGAGAACTAAATAAAGAGTGTGCACAGAGATACAGGCTGCAACCTTCTTTCCACAGGGGAAACAGTCTTTTCAGACTTTTCTATCTTTAGAAGCGATTTTAACTGAACTGTGAAATGTCATCCTGTATGTGACTAGCCATAGTATAGCAGCCTTGAAAATAACTTAGAATAGTCTGAAGACTATTTATTTGACTCAGTGTATTTAGAATGAATTCAGAATAAAGAGTGATTTTTAGATAAAGGGGATTCTTTTTTAAAAATAATATATGTGACTAAAAGTAATAAAATAGTGACTAATTCTCACATAAATTGGATTTAATTTTGACCAAAGTACATTATTTTAACAATTATTTTTGATTCAACTATGTTGTTTAGGATACTGCATCCTCATTTATAAGTGAAATATGTTTGTAATTTCCCTTTATAATAATATACTTTTCTAATTTTAATATCAGGTATACCCAGCTGAAGTAAAATGATTTTGAAGTATTTCTTCTTTTTCTCTTGTCTATAATATTTGACATGATCTGGTTTTTGAAATTTTCTTCTATTTTTATTTATAAATATTAGTTGTCTATTTTTTGAGACTTTGGGGGAAAAAAAGAAGGTAAATGATCACTCCATACTGAACCTTGGAGTCAAAGCATTCTATGATAGACTTACTTTTACCTGACAATATGATTGCTACTTTTTTTGCATTATTATTATTATTGCTCAATATTTCATTGGTGTTTGTGTTTGTTAGATAAAGTTCAAGTTGTAGTTGAGCCCTTGTGCTGTTTATACCCTTCCATTGTGCTCATTAGGTGAGAGCTTACCAATCCTCCACTCTCCTCCCCTCTATTCCTCGCATCATCTTCAAAATCGTCTGTTTCTACATGAGGGATCACTTATCTGTCTTGGACTTTACATCTCAAGCCAGTTTTCACCCCTGGGGACTTGAGTGAACATCTTCTACCTGTGCCTTTCTTGCTCCCATTCCTCCTGCTTGTCCTAATTGTATTTTGGCTTTATTTGGGAGACTATTTCTTCATTCTTACATGACAGAATTCAAGTGCAGTTTGCTCCATTACACTGTTTCTGGGCTGGGAGATGACCCAGGTCTTGACAGTTAGAATCACAACAATTAGAAGAGCAATGTAGGAATCCCATTCTAGTATGTGATAGGTTTATGGGTTTTATTAAAAAGGAGATTTTCTTTCCAAGAGTAAGCTATAAGCTACAAACGGGAACTCAGATATGGGATGATACAAATTGAGTTTCTGGATCCAGTTATATCTGAACCTGATAATTCGCTAGACTTATATGTTACATGAGTAACAAAATTTCTATTTTATTATTTTTATTTTTGTTTTATTTTATTCTTTAACCTGTATTATGTTGAATTATTGTCCAGACGTGGATGATAATTATGTAATTTGTCATTTGTTGAGTGATTATTATGCACCCAACATTGTTCTAAGTACATATAGGTTTTACATTTCATTTAATCTTAAGAAAATCCTCTAAACTAGGAACAAATATTAGCCTCATTTACAGGTGATATGTTTTTTAGAAAACCCTTTGTGTCTATTCAGCTATTAAATGGTAGACCCAGAATCAGTTTGATTTCAGAGTTTGTATTCTTAACCCCCACATTGTGATTAATAAAAAGAGGGGAAAGTCTTCATATAATGAACAGTAAACATTTAGAATTTCATGTATTTATCCAGAATGTAAAAGATTACTCTCAAGTATGCTGTTTCTCATTCGAGGGGTGATCCCTAATTTAATATTCTGAATTCTTCACTTAGTCTTCTGAAAAAGGACTGTGGCTAATAATATTAGAATGTTGGCACCTGATCCTAGTTAAAGGTGACCCTTGGACTCCAGCAATTTCTTTCTGTGAATAGGCAAGGAGGGGTGGGGGTGGAGTATTTACGAGAAGATGTGGGAAGCTTGTTGAATTTTTGTGGTTTAAAAGCATTTGCTTTACATTATTTGGACTAATTGAAATAAAAGGTTTGAGGCTCCAGAGATTTGACTCATTCCCATCATCCTAATATAGATGAATCAAGTTCCATTTGGTTGATGGTCTGTACCAAATTTCTCAGTGTTGGCTGACAGCCGCAGAAAGATCTGTCCATTTTCACAATGTGTGTCTCAGTGAGTCATTGCACACACATTGCCGGCATTGGTTCCCTGAGGGGGAGGTGGGAGGAGGAGGAAGGCTTCTCGGGGAGAGTTAGGGCTTAGAAGTACACAGCAAAGAGGAAGCCATCAGCAGCACTTTATCCAGAACAAATTTGGGGCTCAGGATTCTGGCGTTCACTCCTGAGCTTCTTATTGATCAGCAAGGACATTGTACTCTTGGGAGAACAATACAAATCATGTGGTCTCCAGGAGTCAAAGGAAATGGGGTTCTTTTTATAAGTCCAGCTGAATAGTCTTAACAAACTACATGTACACACACCTGTGTACATATGGTATATACACTGTGTACCCATATATATCTAGAGAAAAATGTCTCAACTGTGTATACACACACATACTGTATACGCATATGTGTCTACTGTTTACACACATGAATGTTTACCAAAAGCGAGTGCCATGGATTCAGACAGCTCTGGGTTGTGTTATCTGACTTTAGGCCACTTAACCTCTTAGAGGTTCAGTTTCTTCCTCCTCAAAATGCAGATTATTTTTACTTTTCATATACTTTTGTGAAGGTTAGAAATAATATATTTTAACAGTCTGCTACATAGTAAGCCCTCAATAAAGAATAACTTATGGCAGTTAGAATCTGACTCTGCCATTAGTTTGGCTTGGGGCAAATTACTTACTCTGTCTCACAGTTTCCTGGCCCATAAAATGGAATAATAATATCATGAGGAATTATTATAGGGTGAAGTGAGTGATGCATTGTTTCAGCTGCTATAATTATCAAAAGGACAGTATAATTGTCAAAATTCTGTGTCTGGTAACCCAGCAGCCTATATGCTTTTGTTGTGTTCAAGCAATAGAAACCTGAGATTAATTGCTAACTTTTCTTTTAGGGCTTTGAGCAGTGCCTGATTGAACTTCACAAGAGTCTAATTAATTCACTAGATTCCCTTGAACTTCTCACGAGCTTAAAAAGCCCAGTCTGCCTCCTGGTGTTGCAGGGATGGGAAAATAACCTACAAAGAGTGGCTAAGATTGAAAAAATATATGACTTGGTTCCAGGTGATGTCAGCCTATGTTTAGCCTGACACTCATATTCCTGATTCTCAAGAACCTAGACTTTGTCCTGCACAGGACAAAGAAAATTCATGAGGCAGTGCTTTATCTTATCTAGTTTGCAATGAATTCTAGATTGAGTATGATTTTGAAGGTATCAAGGAAAAAAAGTCATTATGTTAGAGATCAGTGTGGTCTTTTTCAGAAATATCTCAGAGTAACCAGTTTAGGCTGATTGTGACCTCAATAATATATGGGTTGAGACTCTAAGAGACCATGTAAGAAGTGACAGTGGCTTGAACTAGGATGATGGCATTGGTAGTAAGGAATGAATATGGGGTATGTAATGTGTTTAAGAGATGGTGTCAGTAGGACTTGCTGAAGACTTGATTATGGAAAATGAATCCAAAGAGAAAAATGTGTTGGGTATGGGATAGATGGTAGTGCCATATTCTCAGATAGGGAAGATTGAGGAAAAATGTGCTTGAGGGTATGGAGAAAATCAAGGTTCTGTTGGTCTGTGTTAATTTTTCTGGACATCTAAGTAGAAATGTCAAGGAAGAAATTGGAGATAAAAGTTGAGAGTGCAAAGTATAAATCTGGGAAGGGGATTTCAGAAACATCACTCCATCAAGTAATGTGTTCTCCATCAAGCTGTATTATGGGAGGGAAACAAATGAGATATGGTCAGAGAAAACGTTGGTAAAGAGAGAAATCAGAGGGAAAAAAGAGAATGAAGGGATTGAGAGAAAACCTCAGAGCAAGAAAGGGTTTGCATGTCACACACCACCCGACAGAGCTTATAAAACATGCATGGCATTGTGTCACATACTTTTACACATAATATCTTGTGCAGTGCTCACCAAAACCTGTATTACTCCTGAAAAAATTGCGGCTTGTGGGGTTTGTATAACTTATTTAGCTATTATAGCAGTTAGCTGTGTGTGGATAGAGCTGAGCAACTCCAAACAAAATCTACTTGATCCTAAAATCTATGTTCTGAATGGATAACATGTTTATTCCTCCATGTCAGAGAAATGACATTATTTATTAACAAGGAACAAGGAACAAGACTTAAGAAAGAGACAGATTTTTCCTGGCCTGCAAGAAGCCTATCCATGGAGCTTCTGGGTATTCTGTCTGCAAAGTACACATCTTATTTGGAGATAGAGAAGGAAAATAGAGTAAAAAGAAGACAGACAATTCAAGATAAGGTTACTGGTTAAAAATAAAAATCAGGTTTGGGGTTTAAATATATATCCTCTTTGTACTGCATTGTTTACTTCTTTTTGTTTTGCTTCCTAAAAATACTCCTTTTATTTCCCTTAAAAATTTCCTAATATGTACAACATATATGGATTAAAATAGCCCTTCCTCTGTCCTTTGCAGCCAACTGTGGTTGACATTTAGTTGTTCCGTACTGTCTGCATGCTGGGCCATCTTGTTCTGATTCTTTAACAGTATTTTTCCAAGACTTCACTGCTTACTTAGTTAAAACATGGAATGGGTGTGATTCTTTCAGGCACACTTGGATCCAGGTATTTAAGTGCTAATATCTGGGCTCTCTTTCTGTCCCCAACTCCAGGATACACATAAATCACTTGGCTTTTTTCGCAGCCAGGTTTTAGTCATGCGATGGTTAGACGGTGCCTGGCATGCCCGGCAGTCTTTACAATACAGATGACGGAGGCAGAAACAGACTCTGCCTCTGTGTCCATGTATCATCTCTTATCAAGGAACTCTCATTTGCCCTGCTTGCATCACATGCCCATGCCAATCACAAGGAAGATGAGTAGCCAGGCTTGGGTCAGATCTGGCTTTCCCCTGCATGTATGAAGTAGGCGAGGCCCTGAGAGTTACAGTTTCATCAGTACCATATGGAACAGAGGAGAGCAGTCTCCCAACATGAAAAGAGCAGAGATCTGTTTCGATGCTTAGGTTGGATGGAGGCCATTGCTGTTGTTGTTAATACCACTGCTGCTATTTTTATTCTACTCTGGGGTGGTATTTGAAGCCACACAAAAAAACCTGAGAGGAGCAGCAGGTCTCTGGTTTGATTATTGACATATAGAGCCTTATTTTGTCCTCTTTTGATAAGAGTTGCATGGATCCTGAGTTCCAAGTAGCTCTGCAATCAGCTTCTGAGATCTTATCAGAAGAATGAGAAATCAGTTTGGAAAACAGACCCTTTGAAATGCCTGAACAGTTTCAATCCTCTCTATGACCAAATAATTCAACTTTCTTTTTAAATCCAAGGCCAATTGTGTGGAGAAGCCGTTCCTTTCCTTCCTAAGTCTAGGCAGGCAAATTTGGCTTGTTATGTCTGCAGGATTCAGTGCTCACATAATGATTGCTTTTTGATTGACCTTTTGTGATTTTTCTATATGATCAGCTAGCGAAAGGGGTAGTTAATTTAGGACAGAGTTTGTAAACTTGATGCATGTAGCTCTCAAGAATTATAGTTGTTTGGCCTGAAGGTATGTTTCATCAAGTATGTGCAACATTTTAATAATTGGTCAGTAGTCAACATTTTAAAAATGGGTGATTTCGCATTAAAAAATCCAGAGTTCTAGCTTATTGGAAAATGAGGCAACTGTGAGGGACATAGAGCCGTTAGGAATGCATTCTGTTGCAGGTAACACAAGCTTGAACCACAGAGACATTTACCACCCCTCAACAAAGAGTCTGAATGGGGTTTGCCTGGGCTTCATTCAAGAGCTTTGCAGTGGTATCTTCAATCTTTTGCTGCCATCCTCAGTGGCTGTTTGTTGCTGCTGTTGTTGTGAATCCCTTATCATGTGAGTGAGGAGAGAGAAAAGTCACAAATGGAAGTGCTCTTTCCCCATCTGTCTTTGTTTTTTGGGAAGAGAAACCTTTTCCAGAAGTCACCTATTGTCTTGCCTTGGTTCTTATTGGCTATAGCTGAGTCACATGGGCACCCAGCTGCCAGCAAAGGACAATGGGATGACTATGATTTGTTTACATCAACCCTTCTCACCCAAGGCTGGGGAAACTATCACTGGAACAAAATCAGGTTCTATTATCAAATCAGGAATGACATATGGGTGGGAATCAACAGTGCGTGACACACATTTGTCTCTATCATGGTCCTCTTCACCAGCTGTGGTCTAGCCTTGGCTGCCTCCCCTCACTTGCTTTAGCTGAATCATTCTCTCAGGTGTTTCAGATAGAGGACCCCAGGCCCTTCATCACATTTTTGGTGCTAATGTAGTTCTGGCAAAACAAGATACCTGATTTGTTGGATCAGAAGAACCTAAGTCTCCATTAAACAATACCAGCTGTGTGACCAAAGACTGCAAATACTTTCTGTGTTTTACCTAAATGTAAAATGAGGGTATTCAATTAGATGATTTAAGAATCCCAGAATCTAGTTATCTGGTATCTAGTAGCACTTATATTAGTACCTGGTATCTGGATACTTTGTCCTTTTTTAGCCTTTAAAACCTTCAAAAAATTAGTTGTGATAAAAGAATGTCTTTCTTATACATCCTAGAAGAGTGTTTTTCAACCTTTTTATCTCATGGAATACTTGAACCTACAGTTAAATTTCCATGGCACACTTAAATTATGCTGATCCAAAAAAGAGCAAAAAAAGAATATATTTATTGTGCTTCGAATTTCTTTTCAAAATAATTTAATTAATGATCTTTAAATTTTTTCATGACTCACCAGTATACCATGGCACACCAGTTGAAAATCACTGCCCTAGAGTATTGTTTTGAGTTGTAGGAATTTTTCCTCTAAGAATTTCCTACTCATCATTTAATTTTTCCTCATACTAGAAGCATCAGAAAGTGAGAAGGCAGAGAGAGATTATATGTTATGTTTGGGAGAAATATTTTGGTTTTTAAAACAAGGTTGGGATCCAAAAGATAATTTAGAATATAAAAGCCATCAGTGAGAAAATTTGAATAAAATTGTTCCTAGGCTTCAAATAAATTTATTTGTTCTGATAACAAGATTAAACCTCTGAAATTTTATTGGGTGACGATTATTTAACATGAACAACTACAGATGGTCTCTTTATTCATGTTGAATACATTATTCATAAAACTGCACTATATCTCTCCCCCTATTGTTTTAAGGTACCATCATCTGATTAATTTTTTTTTCATATAGACCCATGGTAAAATCATTTTAATAGAATTTTAAAAGAACTTACATTCAAGTAATGAATGCTTACTGTATGTCAGTCAGATTCGATATGTAGTAATATATAAATGTAAGATAAATGAAGTTCAGACCAATAGGAAAAAGGAGTCTGACCTTCCACACTAACACAGACAAGGGGTCAGAAAGGCGGTACCGCTGAGGGGAAACAACTGGGCTTTAGAATCAGGTCACTTTAGGACTGGATCTCAGTTACATCATTTGCCAGTCGTGTGACGTTAGGCCAATCACTTAACATTTTTTAATAGGAAAATAAGAGACACTCCTATAAGTTGTTGAAAAATAAAAACAAGTCACGAATATTAAGTCTTTAGTTCAGCACCTGGCACAAGATGAGGTCTCAACTGACATTTGCTGTTGACAAAAATCTGTTGATTTTTGTTCAGTTGTTAACAATCACCCATAACTCAGTGACTTGCAATAATCAACATTTGTTTTTCTTGCCCAGTGGCCTGAAGGTACACGGGAATGACTATGTATCATGTTGCACCTTGGCTGGACTTGGTTCACTGGGGCTCTGGGTAGGTTCAGTTCTGCTCATTCTTAGTGCCTACCCAGGAACATTCCTCTTATGATTAATGGCAGGAGAGCAAGACAGCAAACACAAGCACACAGACAAAGGGAGCCGCCCCTTGCTTCACAGCCATATTTTATTGGTTGGACTGAATCATATGATGAGGCTCTATGTCAGTGGAGCAGGAAAGTGTTTCACTTAAAATAGCATGAAGGAAAGGAAATAAATATTTCCTGGAAATAATCTCATTTATCACAATTTGAAAATTTGGCATCCAAGTAGAAGACTATTTTGTGTGTCCACCGAACATTTCCTTCTGTTTCACAGTGTCTCCACCCAACCCCAATACCACTAATATATATGCATGTCTGTATTTTTTCCCCATGTGTTAATGACTTTTGTTTGCCTTGAATTAATTCGTGAGGCAATGGGAATAATGTGCTGCCTTCCCCCAGGGGTATTTATATGTTAAAAAAAGCTCTGCTTGGAGGGAGAACAGGTAACCACAGGGGTTGAATGAGTAATGCTCCTGTGTTGTGGTGCTATATCTGAGTATAGGGGCAGAGAGCTTTGTTGATCATTCCTCTGATTAATGAAACCCAAGACAATGTGGAAAGACTCAGTAACAGACCCAACGAAGCTCCATTGTTAGAAAGATAACCCTCTGTAGTGTTGCCAAAGAAGTAAAATGCTTATTAGAAAATTTCTCTCTAGTTGAATCTCCTGGGCCTCTTGGGCTGAGAGGAGTCCTTGAGAGGAATATTTATTTGACATCTTTGGGTTGCTTATTTAATTGGAGTCACATATCTTCCCTGAGGCTATTTATAAATTATACCATATTTCTATTGAATATAGTTTCTGTACATAGGCTTTGTGTCTGAGTTAGCATTTGTAACTTTCCACTGTGAACTTAGGAAGGTATTTTCCTTAAAAATTAACGGGAAATTCTTGCCACCAAGTAGTTGTTGCCAGTGTTTTTGCTGTGGTATTATTATGTTAGTATAATGTGTTTCCAATAATGTTTTTAAACTGTTGTGAGTCAAGGTCACACTCCATCACCCAGGCTGGAGTGCAGCAGTTAGACCATTGCTCATTATAAGTTCAAACTCCTGGCCTCAAATGATTCTTCCACCTCAGCGTCCCAAAGTGCTGGGATTATAGGCACACACCACCACACCCAGCTTTTCCCATGATATTTTTAAAGCCAAATCTCTGATAAGGGTAGACCATCATGGACTTTTATACCTTTTTCATACACAAACTCCATTTCAGCAACCTCAGTGTTTCCTGGGAAAGTCTACTTTATTACTATAGAATGATTTTGTCAGTGCACTGAACTAACCAATTGGTCTGATTTAGCCTTGAAGTTTTACATCACTCAGAAGATTGTGATTTCATAGATAGCATTCTGCAGCTCAATTATGTTTGAATTACTTTGTTACAAACTTTAATATGCTTTGTTCTTTTTTTTCTTAGATCATAATTGTGTACATTACTGTATTTATGGGGTACCATGTGCTGATTTAATATACCATTTGGAATGTTTACATTGAACTGGTTAACACAGTGTTTACCTCACTTAATTGTTGTCGTTGTTGTTGTGTTTAGACATTACCATGCTTTGTTCTTTGCCACAAAGCTAGGTGACATTTCAAGAACATTCCTTCTAAAAGTTTACTATTTTACTCTCCAATGATTTGTCAACTCTGCATTAGATCCATGATGCATATGGATTTAGTACTTCGGTTATTTATGTTTAAGTGACCCTGAAAGTTGATGCCTTACAGGAATTTTTAATTTTACTAAGACATGATTACAACTGTGTGGAGAATGCGTCACCTCGCCAGTGAGCAGTGAGCCTCACTGAGTGCTCAGTAGGGTCTATCTATTTCAAAGTGCTTTGTTGTTCTCAACTTATTTTTGCAGAAAAACTGGTTTCTTCATGTAATTATTTTAAAGGCTTTTTAAAAAAGAAATATCTAATGTATATTGAGCATTTATGAAGTGCCAGACACTTTACTAAGTGCTTAAAATAAGTCATCACATGAAGATACTGTCCTTATGCCATTTTACAGGTGAGAAGAAGGTTCATAAAAGTGAGGTCTTATCAAATCCACATAGTACTAGGTGTTGGAGCCAGGATTTGAATCTGGAAAATCTAATTGCACAGTCCAACTCATTATCCACTCCCCTCCTCTTCCATCCCTGGCATTGATGATGGACATGAAAGTTTTCAAAATTGTGAGCTCACATCTGAAAATTATATGCATTGGAGACATCAAAGAAGGGAATGTTATACTTAGGGAGTGAGTCAGTTCCTATTATGAAAATAAGAAAAAATGATTTGTGAAATTTTACCAGCAACTTCTCTGGCTAGTATTTATTCTAATGGCTTTGTAAACGACTTCAGTCTCATATTTATAGAATCATTAAAGATTCTGGGGGTTATTTATAGTTTCTCAATTATGCTTCTTCTCATATTTGTGGAAAAAAACATAATTTGAAGAGGTATATTTGAGAGTTTGGTGGTTTTCAAAGGACTTGAAATATATCCCTCTGGGCTGTAAAGGCTGTTGTGTTACCATGACTATGTATAGTTTTATACTGTTTGGTTTTCCTGCATGGAGGTATCTATAGATGTAAGACATCTAACACAAGAAATATAACATAACATTCCTCACAACTTACCATGGTCCTGTATTATACCTGGAACTTGGAGAATCACAGTTTGATCCTCACCCTTGAGTCCTTAAGGTATCACACGTAGCCATAGAGGTAGGGTAGGTGAGCAGGGTTGCTGCTTCTGTGTTTACGGTTTGGAGGGGTAACCAGGAAAGGACAGCGGAACTTGTGGAATTGGTAGCAGAAGCTTCCTAGTGGTAAGATAGGGACAGGGAACCATATCCTCCCCAAATGATGCTTTTCCACAAGCTTTCAATGTTCATGTGCTGGTTATTAGGGCAACAAAGAACATATTTTAGACAAGGCAGCAAAGCAAATGACATACTGAGTCGTTGAAGGCTGGCACCGCTTATGCAAACCTGTTATTTCAATAATCCTTAATCATTTATCAATATGTCCAGCCTGATCCTTAGGCTCCAGAGTTCCCTTCTAGCTCCAGTAGCTAATATTTTCTTAGAGGGTAGGTATTATTTTTCTCCCATTGCATGAAATCTTGGTAGGGTGTCATTCCAGATATTCTGGTGTCCCCTTGTTAAGAGGTGGGCCTAAAACTCAAGTGGACAGGTGATTCTCACCCAGGATTCCTAATCTTCAATGAAATGACATGATGAAGGGCAGCAAAAGCATGGCAACTGGCTTATCCCAGCTCTGGTGTCTGATGAATTTGTCACTTTGTACCTATTTTCAGAATCCCCACAGCAGAACCAGCTTCTGGTAATATTTCCCCTCCAGTTTTTCCCTTAGTTGTGAAAGTTTCCCCCAGTACTGTCAATCAATTTTTCTGTTACTTGCAAACTAAAACTTCTGACTCCAACAGTTTTTTTTTTTTTTTACAATGAGATGGTAAAAGAATGGATGTAAAGATACAATTTCTGAAAATATCTAATAAGTGGTTTCAGAAGAGTAGGACCTATCTAAAATTCTCAGGAAACACACATGCACACATACACACACACAGCAAGATTGCTTTCAGGAGCTTTTCAACTAGGCATTTTCTTCTACAAGACAACTGAGGCCTGAATTGGAGAACTGAAAACAACTTTCTAAACTTATCTTTCCCTGCTGGCTATTGCAAGAACAGAGAACAGAAACCCTGAGTGTTGTTTTTTTTTTTTTTAAAAACTTTCTTAGTCACACACACACACACACACACGCACACGCACACACAATGCACATGAACACACACACAATCTAACCTATCCTTCAGCCTTCATCTCTGAATACTGATTTTTCCTTCTTTCTTATGTGTTTATTCAACATGTATTTTTCTTTTCTTTTTCTCTTCATATCAGGGGACAAAGCATTGAAGTCACTGTTTGTCTTTGGGTTGTTCTGAAAGCCCATCAAACATTTCAGAGGATAATCAATAGAACTTGAAATGGGATGATCTCCACGGCCATCAGACTGCCATAAATAGACACATTCTGCAATTATCATCAGAATGGTTTGTTACCGTTTGGAAGTAGATGAAGAAGGGAGATGCAGTTACCCATCAACATTCAAATCCCAAGAAGCAGTTTTCATCCATTCTTTTTTGGAGTGAATCTTTGGGTCTGACTGCTTTGTGCTGGGCTTTTTTCACTCTTCCCTTGCTTCCCTTCACGCTTGGATGTGTTCTGCATAATAAACACACTCTTTACACTTTCTGTGACTATTTTAGTACAATAACATTTTAATATCAGCCTGTTCCTTCCCCACATCCTTCTTTCTCTCATCGTTTGTGCTTGAGTATGTTTTTCAGAGTTAATGGTAATAATAAAAGTAAGATAATGTCCCCATCCTCTGCTTGACAGCTGAGGGCATGTGTACTAGTTTGTCTGTTAGAGATCTTGAGGCATCCATTCTAATTTAAACCTTGACTTGATTCTTTACTTAACTAAAGCAACTTCTTTGATGATGTAATCTGAGGGCAATTGTCAGTACTTAGACTATTTCTAAGAACAATGGTAAGCATAGAATATAACTTCTAAAATTAGACATGGATGGGTGCTCACTTTGGGCTTCAAGTGAGACAAAGATTAACTTACAGATCATTTATACGGAAGTGACAGGAATCACTAGAAGAGTGGATGTGAGAAGACATAGAGAAGAAAGGCAGAGAAGGGAAATGTCACAGCAGTTTGCCACCCCGGACAAGGGGAGCTTCATACCTTTGGGGAACTTTGAGAGACAGGGTGGAACATGACTTGAGTATCCCAGTGGAATGGAAAGAACTGAGACATTTACAAAATCCCCATCTGAGGCTGTGAGGGTGATTCATTCTGGGCCCTTCCTCCTGTGTGGAGCACGTACGTTCTCATGGCCAGACAAAAATCTCTCAGACAGAGGCACAGGTGTTCATGGAGACACTCTGCATTACAAAGAGGTTGGTCCAGAGGGACATGCAGAAATTATGGACAGCTTCTGCTGTATCATGTCACATGACTGTAAGGGATCATTTGTCTGCCTCATAATCCTCAACATGTAGGAGTTGGTGCTTTACAACAGGCCAGATCAGGTGCTGCTTATGCAGCATGGTTTGAAGGGGAAGGCATCCTTGCTCCAAGATTTCCCCTTTTCAGAAGATTTTCAATAATTCCAGAAATGTAGCCAATAGAGAACAATTCCTTTGAGTTAAGCCATTGGGACTCAAAATAAGATATCAAAGCATCTTCATCAGAATCACCTGAGAGTGGTGTACAAAATCCAAATTCCTGGGTCTTACTCTGTTGAATCAGAGCTTTGGGTTTGAACTTGGGGCACAGAAAACAGTTCCAAAAAATGTTATGAACTCCTTAAATTTGAAAATAACTTGAGTTTTTGCTCTCTTCCTCACGACCTTGAATTCTTAAAAATGAAAATAGTTGTTTTTCGATTACAATAGCAATACATACTCAAAATGTTAATATACTATAACTCAAAATTATATACTATGTTTGCCATTTTTTGGCCATTGTTTCATCTTTTATTTATTATATCCTTATTGATATATAATAGTTTTACAAATTTGGGGGTACATGTGATATTATTTTGATACCTGTAATACAGTGTGTAATGATCAGATTGGGGTAACTGGGATAGCCATCACCTCAAACATTTGTCTTTTCTGTTAGAAACATTACAATTCTCCTCTGGCAATTTTAAAATATACAGTAAACTATTGTTACTGTAATGTTCCTCCTGTACTATCAGATACTGCGACTTATTCCTTCCAGCTGTGTGTTCGTACCTTCCATGTGCCTGTGTTACTTCACCTCTCTATTTGTAGAGCTTCCTTGCCATGGAGTGCATGCTCAATAGATATTAGTCAAGTGCGTGAATGCTCATTATAGAAACTAGAATGCAAGGATTCTTGGTGATTGAGTGACTCATGCTTCAGTGTGAAAAAAATTTGTCAACTCTTTTCCTCTAAGGAAGGAGGAACAGATGCAATAATAGAACACTGGGAGCCAGAGGGAAGGAATGGATAAAAATGGAATAAGGATTAGTCTTGCCAGCTACAAGATTATCCATCTGCAAAATAAGGATGCAGTCAGCACCTGATGTTTTTGCTTGCCTAGTGTCCAGTCCTTTGTCATTGGATATTTCACCTTGATATTCTTTAGGGGAACCATTCCTCCTCCACGCATAGTACAAGGTGCTTGTGAAGGCCCAACTTAAACCCAGCCAATGACTTTATCTTGTCTCCTTCCGCACAAGAGATTGACATGAATGGAATAAGCTGTGCCCCAACTGAGGACAAGCAGAGTTTAATTCAAATAAGAGATAAAAGAGCTACTATCTCAAATTTATAGAGAAAAAAACTAAATATATGTTGGTTTGGTTTAAATGGTGGGATGTAGGTCTGTAGCTGAGGGTGGTTATATCACCACCACAGACAGTGTGGCTGCTTAAGAATGAAACCAAAAGAAAAGGAATGAGGACCAAGAGTTGGAGTAAAATAGAATTTATTATGACTTTGATGGAGTTCCTGGACCCAGCCATGCCTGAAGCTTCTATAACTGGCAAGACTTGCCACTTATATCAACTTTGGTTGATTTTTTTTTTTTGTTACTGGAACAAAAAAAGTTCTGACAGATAAAGCAAGTTTGAAACTAACTGATTTCTAAGGAGATGATCACTAAATGGCTATGGTTATTGAAAAGAGTTGAGCCTGAACCATTACTCTATCATTTTCTCTCTGGATAAAAATAGACCTGTTATCTAGGGCTTCTAATCCTCAATTTCCTCATTATTATGAAGAACCTAGAATATCATTTACATCGTTGGCTTGTAATTATATACATATCACGAGTAGTCTTGTAGGCAGGTACTCATACACGGTAAGAATTATTCAGTAAGTTTCTTTTAGGCACATTTTTCTAACTTTAGGACTCTCTTGGTTTTACCCAAAAAAGGCCTCTGAGTATTCCAAAAACTTCCATTAAATACTATTGTTCATGACTTGAAAGCATGCTACATAATGAAGGGTATTTTTTTTCTGAGATTGTACAAGACATTGGGCAAGTTATCACTGAGAATTGAATATTTTTCCTTGTAAGAAATAGTCCAAAATGCACAAGACATAGTAGTCAGTACAAGATCTGGTGAATATGGTAGATGACAGCACATTTGAGGCTTCCAGGGAACTTTTTGCCCCTTGCAAGGTATTTGATGCTCAATATGAGGAAATAATAGGGAAAGTGTGGAGGTGACACTCATAGCAGATTGTATTTTTCTAAAGATTGCCACAACAATACTTCCCATCCCATACACTCTTCAACACCGTGGCCTTGCTTCTCTCATCAAGAGGTAGTGTCTCATTCCTCTCCCTTGAATCTAGGTATTTCTTAGTGATTCTCTTATATCATAGACTAAAAAGGTGACCCATACGACTACTGAGACTGAGAATGTTATTCTTCAGATGCTGCCACTTGAGACATCATCTTTCAGAACCCAGGGGACAGGCTGTGAGAAGCCCAGGCCACATGAAGAGCACACATGGAGGTGCTCTGGCCCCTGGTCGTAGCTGAGCCCAACCTCTGATTCATCCCAGCTCACATGCCAGTCATGCCTGAAGGTGCCACTGGATGACACCAGTCCTTAGACATTAGAGTCAACCCTTAGCCCCAAATTTCTAAACTGGGGCCCCAGAAGATGCAGGTAGAGAGGAGCTGGCTTACTGTGCCATTTTAGTGTTCTTGAAACACAGAATCTGTTTTACTAAACCATTTATATTGGAATGGCTGTTAATTGGTGATAAACACCTGGAACATAAGAAACAGTATGACCATTAAGAAGTATCCTTGAGAATCAAAGTCATTCAATTCTGGCTCAAGCTCTGTCAAAAAGGACATTTTTATGGTGGCAAACATTAAACAAACAAATGGAAAAAACACAATAAAAACCATCAGAATAGAACTCAGAACTTGGTTGCCAGACTTGGAAGTATGTTTGATAATAATCAATCAAAATTTACTCACTTCCAGGACAAAAAAACACCCAAAGAGTTGGTGTCATGATGGAAAGAGATCCTGTTTTGGAACCAGGACATCTAAATCCATGCTTAGATGCATGATCTAATAAGCAAGGTTGTATGGCATGGTGCTTAAGAGCTGGAAGTCAGCCAGACCTGGGCTCATATCCTTCTGGCAACCCTGTCAGCTGACTGACCTTCAAAAAGTCTCTTCACCATCTCAAGCCTCAGTTTCCCCATCTGCAAAGTTTATACACCAAGATTAACATAATGGATTTATTCTCAAGATTAGATGAGACATAATAAGCACTACTTATTTTACCTATTATGTTAAAATAATTGTGTTAAATATTATGTTTGAAGCCACTTTCAAACCTAGAATTGAGATAATTATCAATAAATAAGAGCAATATTCTGTGTTCAAGCCAAATTAGAATTCCAAATAAAGCTGGAATCCAGCTAAGGTGCTCACACCTGTGATCCCAGTACTTTGAGCACTTGACCCGGGAGGATTGCTGGAGGCCAGGAATTTGAGTTTATAGGGAGCTATGATTGTACCGCTGCACTCTAGCCTGGGTGGCAGAGTGAGGTCCTGTTTCTAAAGTAAATAAATAAATAAATTTTTAAAATGCTGACTAATACTCCTTAATATGCACTGTGCCATGTGCTTTACAAGTATTACTTCCCTTAATTATCACAACAATCTTGTATATGACATTTCATTATTATCCCATTTAAAAGGACCAAACTGAAGCATGGAAAGTGTAGGTACTGTGCTGAAGGTCACACAAAGATTAAGTGGTCATCAGACTCCAGAGCACTAGCTCTTAATCACTCTGCCACATTGTGTTTCCCTGCTGGATACATTCCCTCTGTGCTGTGAGGCAGTGAGTATTCTTTCAGGTCAAGTCTGCACCTTACTGGACTAGCAGCATGCTCTGTGGCTCTGCAGAAACACGAAGTCTCTTGGGGTTACCACGTCTAGGTATAGAGCAGGTAATTCCTAATATATGTAGTAGAGTGGCTACAAAGATTTACAAGGAAAGACATGACCGTAGGACAGATAAGGAAAGATTCATTTTGGTTCTCCATGGGTGATTCAGCATTTTCAAGGTGAATTTAATGTGGAAAATGTTGTCAATTCCCGTTCATTGAAGACGTGGTGCCTGAGGCCAAATCCACTTAAGTGACTCAGGAAAATCTGTCCTTATCATTTGCTTTGGATGTGCCTTTAAAGATAGGATTGGTCTCTCACTTTGATCTTCGGCTCAGGCTCCCTCAGATGGCTTTTGAAGGCTGCTCAGTCTATATCTCACTTCCTGTGCGTTTGCCTGCCAGTTAAAAGTAGTGATTAAACCCTCACTGCTCGAGGTGTTATCATGGGCCAGAAATATTAGCATCTCCTGAGAGCTTGTAAAACGTGCAGAATTTCAAGGCCCTGCCCCAGACCTGCTGACTTAGAATTTGCATTTTAACAAGCTCTTTAAGTGAATTAGGAGCACATTAAAGTTTAAAAAGCACTGTTCCAGACAAATATTTACAGAAAACTTGCTATGCGTCATATACTTTTCTAGGTTTTAAGGAGGCTGAGAAACTTTCTAGAGTCATGGGGGAGGATGTATAAGAATCAAGTAAAAAAAATAAATTCCAGTTCTTAAAAAATAAGGCAAAGTGGCTGAGGTTTCTGGGAAGCTTTGTTTAGCATGCTCAGAAAAGGCTGCTCCAAAGAGGTATCAATTTGATCTGAGACCTGAATGAAAGAAAAAGCAAATTGTAAATGAAAGGGAGTAGGATGCTTCAGGCATAAGGCAGAGGCAAGTGCCAAGTCCAGGAGGCAAGAGTGAGCCTGGGATGTTCTGAGAGCCGAAGGGAGGACTGGGTAATGAGTGACACCAAAAGAGGAAACAATTTCTAAACAGACATGATGTGCTAGGAACTGTCCTAGGTGCTGGAGACACTGTGGTCTGTAAAACAGAGGTCCTGTCTTCATGGAGCTCACATCTTAGTGGCCATACCAGGTAAGTAACAAACTGTGTGAAAATACTCTACAGCACCTAAAAAAAATATGGGGTATAGAGAGTGATGGAATGGGTCTTATCTTAAGGAAGGGCCAACAAGCCAAATCCAGTTGGTCTCTTGTTTTTATAAAGTTTTATTGGAACACAGTCATACACATTTTCTATGGCTACTTCCATATAATAACAGAGTTGACTAGTTGTGACAGATGGTATGATCCCCAAAGCCTAACATATTTGCTCCCTGGTTCTTCACAGAAAAAGTACACAAACCCATCTTAAAGACTAAAAAGTGTTCATTGGAAGTGAGGGCGTGAGAGGGGACAATTTTCTGAAAAAACAATAGCTGAGTTAAAAAGATAGTTAGCACCCAGATCACATAGGGCCTTTTAAGCTATGGCATGGAGTTCGGGCTTTATTTTAAGTGTCAGAAAATGTCATTGGATAGTTTTAAATGTGAGAGTAAAATGATCCAATTTACCCTTTTAAAGATTCACTAGTGGTCTAGGGGGTCTAAACTACTTAGATTTCTGCCAATTTTCAGCCAGCAAAACAACTGAAGGTGAGTGCCAAGGTGTTTCCCCTTTGATCTTGGCCCTGTCTAAATTTTTGGCCAGATTAAGTATTGAATAATGCCTAATGCCGAGGAGACGGTCCCCTTTCCCACCCTTGTGTCCTATAATAGCATTATGATTAATAGGGCTTTGTACAATTCCTTATGAGTGACTGATTTGGAACAATTCTTTGGAGGGGATGTGGTAATTGAGCTCCAGCGCATGTCTACTGAGAAACAAAGCAGCCTTATTTTTAGCTTAATGCCACCATTACTTTTGCACGTCTCGGCTGCACTTATTCATTCATCCATTTAACAAATATTTGTTGAGTGCATATTATGGACAGGGCGCTGTATTTGGCAATGTAGATGAAAGCCCTCCCTAAGAAGGGTCTTATTAAGTGTTGCCAGAAAGACTGGAGAAGCAGCCATAGGAGAAATTGCCGGGCGACTATAACATTCTAAGAGATGAAAGAAATGTAGACTTTCTAAAAGGATTAGAGGTTTTTTATTTCAAAAAAAAGGGAGAGTTGAAAGGGGACACAATTGATGTAATTGAAACCTTTCCAATCCTGAAGGGGCAGGGACTCCTTTAACAAATCTGAATGTACTTGAATGAGGGTCTCACAATAGGCTAAGATGCTGAGAATTCACGTGGCTGATGTGGAGCACTTGGCATTTTCAGGTTCTGGAAAATTCATTGGCTAATTTCATCCTCATCTCAATTCCATTAGCAATGTTATTATTTTAAGAACAATGAAATAGAGACATAGGGAAGAACTTAAGTAATTTTTCCAAGTTCACACAGCTTATAGTGGTAGATGCATCTGACTCCTGAGCTGATATAAAACATTCCTTGTGCAGTTTTTGTATCCTAGGCAATATTGCTTGAGTTAAGAAAAGGATTGAAGCCTAAGGAGGAGGAGGAGAACTGGAAATATTATATGCTTACCTTCTAAGGATGATTTTTAGGAAGATACTTGTCTTCTTCTACAGCTTTCTCCTTGATATGCTTGCCAGAGAATGAGTCCTGTTCTGGAGTGGAAACTTTTGTACTGTGTGGCAAAGGGAAGTTAGCTGCGTAGGAACATTCTCTGGCCCTGAACTGGAAAAGCTAAGCAGCAAAATTTCTACTACAGACTCAGCCTACAGGTGATTGAAGGGGACATCCCAATACTAAGCTTATTTTTTACAAAAGATGCTGTAAAAAAATTAATAAATGTGATGAAAAATTTTGAGGGGCTAATGTGTTGAATGGTTCCTATGACATCATAGTTATGCTAAACAGCTATGTACATTATGGTCAACAATCCTGCCAGTTTATCAGGTTTAAAGAGGAAAGAACAGAAGATTAGAGACGTTGATCATGTAACTCATAGATGACAGAATCAGGACTAACCCCCACCTCTGTCTGAATGTGAACAAAAAACTCAATGCCCTTAAGTACTCTCCAGTGTTGTGATTTTCTATGCTGGCGACTGCTGATATGTGCTTCTAAACTCTAGGCCAATCAAACCACTGGATACTTGGCAAAGCAGTCAAGACAACTCCCATGCAGGTTAATCTCCCTGATGTGCAATTCCTGATCAATAGCTCCTGATATGCCTTCAGTGGTGAACTGGAACCATGCTGACCTTTCTGTCAGTGACTTGGGAAGTGAGTCAGCCTGAATTACACTCCAGAGGAGGCAATGCCCATTGCAACTCTAGATAAAGCAAGACATAAATGGGGAAAAGCAGCTTGATTAATTTCAGCCACACCATTTGTGTTAGCTATGAGTCATGTTAGAGACCACAGAGAGAAAAGGGGCAAAATCTTTCATAGCTTGAAAATAAATAAACCTTTTGCAGAACCCATCTTGATGACACCTTTTGGTAGGGGTTTTATGCAGTGATGTAGTGATGCTCATTCATTTATTTATCCAGTAAATATTTATTAAGTTCTATGAACTACATTCTTACTTAATGTTCTGCTTAATTCAGTGGTCTTTGAAGTTTGGTGCCCAGACCAGCAGCATTAGCCTTACCTGAGAACTTGTTTAAAATGCAGTACTACCTAAGATGATTAGAACTGGGGGTGGGTTCAGCAATGTTTTAACAAGTTCTGCAGTTGATCATGCTAAATCATTTATTTAGGCAACTCCTGAACTAGAAAGACTTCCCTAACCACCTTATTATCCCCAATTTCAATTGAATACCTTGAAGGAAATACTCTTTTCCCTATACCACTTCTGAGTCTCCAGTGCCTACCACAGGACTGGGCACATTCTATGCTCTTAAAAATATCTGCTGAATGAACAAAGTTGTGTGGTTAATGATATGTTGAGTACTCTTTATTTGGTCCAGTCTAGTTTCCGATTTGTAGAGAAGAGATACAAGTATTGTGCCCGAAATTCCCCCAAGTGGCCCCAACAGACAGTCCAAGACACACTCCGATGTAAAAAGCACGAGGTGAGCTTTATTCAAGCCCGGGAAGCCCGGGCCTGGACTCTCCTGGCAAGCAAGCCCAGGATGAGCCCCGAACCCAGGGTGGGGAAAGGTTTTATGGGGTACAGAAAGCAAGAAGGGTAGAGTTGGGTACGGGTACACTCTTGATTGGTGGTTGATGATTTCATTAGTAAAGGAGGATTTGCATTGGTACAGGTGGGGGGTGGGGGATTTCTTAACTGGGGGCTAGAGGTGGTATAGCCTGATTAGGTAGTTGAAGGAGAATACCTGAATTTCAAGGAAGTAGAAACCTATTGCCTATTATGGGAGCTGTTCAAGGGAACTGATACTTATTACCTATTATGGCAGCTGTCTGTCTAAGGTGACTAGATCAACGGTTCAATGGCTGTGCAACCAGGGCTGGGGGAAGCAGCAGGGAATGGCCCTGCGGGTTTACCTGGTGGTTGGGGTGGAGGAAGGTGGAGGGGCTAGGAACAGAGCTTATGTAGTAGACAACAAAATGGTGCTGGTCTGGCCCTTTCACAAGAACAGAGAGTTGGAGGGACATGGCCAAAGTCTCAACAAAATTATCAAGGTACATCCGAGTCCCAAGTATAAGTTTAATGTCAAGGAACAGAAGATGTAGATGATTTTATATACCTTATAAATAGGGTGACCAGACATCTGCTTTTGGTGGGATAGTCCTGCTTTTCAACAATTTGTCCCGTCCCACAGCATTTTAAAAAAGTCCCGATTTTTGGAAAGAATGCACAAATGGGCAGGAGAACAAGAAGGGAATATACGGTTTTCAGCTGTCATGTGGCTATTTCGCCAGAATATGAGGTTTATATTATTTTTGTTAATTTTATAATGTTAAACTGTAATAACAACAAATAATTGCTGAGAAGTGATTATCGAGAACCACTTATCAAAGTTTGCATTGTTGTCAGGCCCTGCCCTGTCCCGTCCCCTACCCCACCCCCACCCCGCCCCCCTGCCATGTTGTCTCGCCTTACCAATGTTAAAATCTGGTCACCCTACTTATAAAGTCCCTTCTCTCTTTTGGAGCTTGGCGCCATGCTCTCTTCGGATAAAATTGGCAAGACATAAAACCTCAGAATAAGCATCTTTCTCATGATTTATAATTACAGTAGAACCTCCATAGTTGACCACCTCCCTATGTCAGTTGAAGGAGTACAGCCCCCCATGCTCAGACATGGTAGTTTAGCCTCATGTGCTCCCTGAGGAACGTGGCCCTACGATGGTATTCCCTTACTCTGAGGACATGCCCAGGACTGCGGAAAAGCAGAAACATTCCCAAAAAGGGCCACACGGGATTGTAGCTGGGGGCTGAACACCTGTGGAGGCACTGGGCTGCTGTACTCTGTTCCTTTCTCCTCATTAACACAATAGTTGCTAGTTTTAGTTTAAGGAAATGGGCTAGGAACAGACAGCCTGGCTCCCTTGTGGTTTAGCCTCAAGTAAAATGTTCTCAATTTGTATCAATTGTACACATGCTCAGCAGTAATTGTACTGAATTGGTATTTTTATGGCAGTTTCCGTGATCTTACTTCGCTTCCTTAACTGTTTGATATTTTAAACTTTTATCAGATGTTTTTGCAGGCGTCCTCAAACTATGGCCCGCAGGCCATATGCAGCCCGATTAGGACATTTATCCGGCCCACTGAGTGTTTTTGCCACCACTACCTGTCCTGCTTAGCAGCCAGCTTGTCCCGGGGCCCTCAGTCTGGCCCTCCAACGGTCTGAGGGACAGTGAACTGGCCTCCTGTTTAAAAAATTTTGAGGACCCCTGTTTTGAGTATATAAGAGGATCAATAAAGATAGGTAGTTACTGAGTGCTGGAACGACCCTCAGTCTCCCTTTTACACTATTCATTTCATCTGCGGTGATTTCCTCTTCATCACTGACCAGTTAGCCTTGAGAACAGTAACAGTCAGTCACCTCTTAATTAACCTAATTTTCATAGGCCAGACATGCACCACATTTTCGTACAATAGGCCTAGTTCCTTATGTTGGCCACCTCTGTATGCTGACCAGTTTGTTATAGTTCCTTAGGTGGCCAACTTATAGAGGTTCTACTGTATATGAAGGCTCCTGACATAGGCTGGTATATGAAGACCACCAGAGATAAAGACAAAGGCATTAGAAAATCAACTATGACACAAACTGCAGACAAGAGCTCAGAGAATAGAAGGCTGGGGTATTTAGTGTAAGCTGGCCACCTGTTTTCCATCCATCTCTACTTAGGACACAGTAAGAGCTGGTATGCTTTACCTATTGTAAGAGAAAATAATCTTGCAGAGGAAAAACATCTTCCAATAATGAAAAAGTAATAAGTTCTGTATGACACTTATCCGTTTATTCATTTACTCAACAATATTTACTGAGCGTCTACTATGTGCCAAGCATCCAGGTACTGGAGATACCCTGGTGAATAAGACAAATAATCACAAAAATTGTTAGCTGCAATTGCACTGAATTCTATAAAAATTATATGGTTCTGTGAAAATTTATAATATTGGGACCTAAGTTATTCTGGAGGATTGAGGCAGGGCTGCCCTGAGAAACAACCTTTTGTCTGAGACCCGAAGTGTGAATTTGAGTCAGTGAACTAATAATCAATGTCCTTTTCTCGCAAAGTTTATAGGAGCTCTTACCAGTAGAGCTTATCTAGGTTAGAGGGAAGGTAGAGGCAGAAGGGAATTTGTGCCCAGAGCAAACCCATTGCAACTTCTCAAGTGGCTTTGTGGTCTGAGCATTTAGAGTTTGTTCACAGCAGTCAGAGGGAGCATGAACTAAAGGCAGGATGCAGACCAAGGTTAGAGCATCCTGTGTTTGCTTATGACAAACCTTGGCATAATGACCATGGTCAAAGAATCAATAGCCACTGTTCTTAAGAGCAGAGTGTGCTGCGAAAGATAAAGATGATTTGCTTTGACTTTCTGTGTCAGTGTGGGTGCTTTGGCTATTGGAAGTGCCTGGAGGCAAAGATATGAGCAGGGAGATGTGCTCTGGAAATACAAAGTCTAGATCTTGCTTTATTTATTCACTTACTTCACAGCAAAAATGTTGAGAGAGGCAAAAGAAACAATAAAGGGGAGAGAAAAAAGCCTAATTTGCTCACACTGCTTGCAAAAGACAGACTAGGAGAAAGAGGATTATAATAATTATGGTCAGGAAAGCATGTGGTGTTGGCTGGGAATAGGACTGGGAGTGGAATGGCCCATGCTAGATATAATCGAAATATTTTGTGGGTTCTAGAAACCTGCTGCCAATAATTCAGCTCATTATTACACATACTCTATTATGCCCAGGGTCAAATCAAACCAAATACAATATTAGTAATTAATACCTGTTGCACTAGAGTATGCCCATTATGTGGTCATGTCCTGTAAACTACCTAGCACTACAATTATTCAGAAAGGCTATGGAGGAATTTCTTTGCCATTGTAATTAGTGATAATTTGCCTTGGAATTAGTGATAATTCTACAACCACTGCAGTGTAGACAGGTGAAGCAGAATGAAGTTAATTGACAAGAAATTGGCTTCTTGAAGGTAAGGATGAGAGCTTTTTCCTTTCTACATCCTTTGCACCTAGGGTTCTTGGTACTTTGGAGGTGGAGACTTGGGAAGAGGAGATGAGATAGGTGGGGTAAGGTGGGAAGGAAGAAAGGAAGGGAAGAAAGAAAGGGAAGAGAGATGTGAGCTCTAGACTGGTGGTTCTCAAGTCTGGCTACGTATTAGAATCACCTGGGGAGTTTTATGTTTGTTTTACTTTTTAGAGTCTAACAGACACAAAAAGAAGTACCCCCATCATTAGCCTGTGACTCAGGAGAAACAGTATCATTAGCATCTCAGATGCTCCTCATATGTCTCTTTCCAGGCATTACTGCCAGCAAAGGTAACCACTCTCTGGACTTCCAACACCAGAGATGATTTTATGTAATCTCAATGCTCAAAATACATTCTTCAGTGTCTGACTTCTATTTTTTTTTTTTTTGAGACACTATGTCACCTTGGGTAGAGTGCTGTGGCGTCCCAGCTCACAGCAACCTCAAACTCCTGGGCTTAAGCAATTCTCTTGCCTCAGCCTCCCAAGTAGCTGGGACTGCAGGCACCTGCCACAACACCCAGCTATTTTTTTTTTTTTTGGTTGTAATTGTCATTGTTGTTTGGCAGCCCCCGGGCTGGATTCAAACCCACCAGCTCCAGTGTATGTGGCTGGCACCCTACCCACTGAGCTATAGGCACTAAGTGGCTTCTTTTATTTGACATTAGGCTTGAGATTTGCCCATTTTGCATTGTACTCTCAATGTTTATAGTGTTCCCACGACTGTAAGTTTTATCTACTCTCCACTTGATGGGCAGGAAATTGATTCCTTTCCTATTTTTGACTATTTCAGATAGTGCTGTTGTGAATACTTTTGGAAATGTCTTTTGGACACATAGGAACGTTTCTCTTGGGGGTGGAATTTCTGGGATATAGGGCATATATATGTTCAGCTTTAGCAGGTATTACCAATTAATTTTCCAAAGTGGTTGTACCATAGTTCATGCCAACTGGTAGTGTCAGAATTTCATTTGCTTCATATCCACATCCACACTTGGTATTGTGTGTCTTTGTCATTTTTGCCATTTTGGTAGGTGTTATTCATACTGCTTTGCAGTTGTAGGGTGAATTTACTTGATGATGCAAAAAGTGAAGCTATGGTGATAATAACTTGTTTAACCACTCCTTTAAAGTTACTGATCTAGTCTTTTGCCCAATTTTCTATTGGGTTTTGTGACTTTTTCTTCTTGATTTGTAGGATATCTAAATACATTCTGGATGAATTCTTGTTGGATATATGTAATATAAATCTATTATCTCACTTTGTGTCTTGCTTTTTCATTTAGTGCTATGTTTTGATGAAAAGAAGTTCTGAATTTTAATGTAGTCTGACTCATCAGATTTTTACTTTCTGAGAGTGCTTTTAGTGTCCATTTGCCTGATTCTAAGGCCACAGTTACATGATTTTACTTTATTCTTCTAATAGCTCTGACTTCTTCATTTAGATATTCAGTCTATTTGGGGATTGGCATATGTGTGTAGTGTGAAGTGAGAGTCAAAATAACTTCTTTTTTTATTTTGATATCTAGTCAACCTAGGTTCATTCATCTTTCCCAACAGTATTCCTTTGTCATAAATCAACTGACCATTCATGTGTGGGTCTATTTCTGGACTCACAATTTTGTTCTGTCTCTATTTGTGTATCCTTGCACCAATACTGCACTGGCTTAACCATTAAAGTTTTATAGTAGGTTTTGTTAAATAAATGTAAGTCCTACAGATGTGTTCTTCTTAAGGAGAGTCTTGGTTCTGCTCGGATCTCTGTATTTATTATATTTTTACCATTTTTATCAATATATGCCAAAAACAACAAACGGATTTTTGGTTATGGTTACATTGAATATATAGATCAATTTGGACTATTTTAATTTTAATTTTTTTAGAGAGATGGGATCTTGCTATGTTGCCTGGGCTGGTCTCAAGTGCCTCCTCAAGTGATCTTCCTGCCTCAGCTGGGATTACAGGTGCAAGCCACTGTGCCTTATCCCTCGACAATTCTAGAATATTAAATCTTCTTACTCATGTACATGGTATATTCACTGAGGTTTTTTTGTGTGCTATTTTATTGTTCTTGATGGTGAAGAGTCCTACACAGCTTTTGTTAGATTTATTATTTGATATTTGATTCATTTTGATGCTACTAAAAATGGTACCTGAGCAGTTTTTTTTTTTTTTTAAATTCAGGTGCATAGGCTGCATGGTCTAGAGATTCTGGTGTAATTAGTCTGGGAAGAGGCTCCAGCTTTAATATTATAATACACAGTCATGTTTCAAGAATTTCTGCTCTAGATCTCTTTGCTTTAGGCAAATTGGTTGACCCTTGTAGTCATCGTCTCATTATTTAAAAATATGGAATAAGATTATCTGCCTTACCACTTTAAGAATATTCTGTTTTTAATTTGATGCTGAGTGGATAACTCAGAAGCATAACAATTTGACCTAGATGTTTTATTTCTAAGGGTAGATTGACAAAATTAATTTTATTTACAAAATACAGGAAAATGACACTGATTTGAAGTTGATTTGATCACATTAGCCTGGGGTCTAAGAACTCTGAAGAGTGAAAATAGTTATCAAGATTATGTATTTCCTTACTTTACTTGCAAGAGAGCCCTCCACTGTTTCCATTAGTACCTGTCTAGCTTGTCTTCAAACCAATTCTAAGAAGCTTGGGTAGCTAACAATTTTATTCAATAAAATAAAATAGGCAAGAAGAATAGACTAGAAGGCAAGACCACCAGAGATAAAGCCAAAGACATCAGAAAAGTGACCATGACACAAACTGCAGAGAGAAGAGCTCAGAGAATAGGAGGCTGGGCCATTTAGTCTAAGCGTAGGGACCAAACACATCACTAACACTGGAGAGTATTATTTTTTTATGCATAGTCCGATAACTAGTTAGCATTATTTAAATCCGAAATTAGCATAAAAATGCTGTGTGCTTTTTCAAAAAGATGGTAGGAAGGTGAGTAACGTATTTTAAAGAATTTTCATAAAGGATGATTAAGGTAAAATTTTGGATTTCTTGTTATCTAAAAATACACTTTAAGTGGTGCTGCTTATCTCTTGGAAATATTAGGCATACTTTTTTTTTTGTCTGAAACCTCTCACTTGGTAAAGAGGTAAGCCCATTCAATCCTGTCTCACTTTCTTCCTCCTTGTGGGAAAATGCCATGAAACATCACCTCTCAGGTCTATGTCTGTGTGTATGTGGAAGGGGGATGTCTGAAGTCATCTCTTGAAGAATGCGTGTCCCAGATTTAACCCTAACCTTATTTGTTGTTTAGATGGTTTAGAGCTAATGGTTATAATCTTGCCTGACTCATACATTTGATTTCCCTATGTTGCCTTCAGGAGCAAATTTGGAAGGAGAATATCTTCATGGGAAACTGAATTACTTTTCCCTAGAGTTGCATTTCACCAATTCCTGCTCCAATATCTCTGTACCAAATTCTAAAATAGAATGATCAATATTACTTTTCATCTGTAAAATTAGACTCTATGAAACCATTATTCAGCACAAAAGAAGCCAGATCATTTGTTTATTCACACTGAGGCAAACCAACCTCAGATAAGAGTCCCCCAAAACATTTAGGAAAAGCCCAGGAATCTGGGTGGCAGGTGTTACTTTCTGCTCACAGACAAGCAGACACATCTGCAAGGTGCCAGAGATTAGAGCATTTCTCTACCTGCAATTAGCAAACACTAATTCAACCAACAAACATTCATTCATTCAGGTGCCTGTCCTAGGTCTGCTGCTGGGGATATCTGGTCAACTAAATCATGACTCTGACCTACTAAGCTATGAGATTATGAGATTGCAGTCTCAAAAACTAGAGAAATTTTCCCAATGTTAGGGAAATTTACTCAACTTTGGAGCTACTCTATTTTCTAATGGAAAGAAATCTAGTGCATTAGGAGAGTTGAGATATGGTTCCTTAAAAGGTGTCTTCAGCTGTGGTTTGGTACACCCAGTGGCATATTACTGAAGCCCACCTGGTTTTGTGTCTGTGTGCTATACTCTGGGTTTAGGTCTCAGCTCTACCGCTTACCAGCTGTGTGATTATGGGCTTATTAACAACCTTCTTTGGTTCTCAATTTTCTCATCTATCAAATGAGGACAATGTAATACCTTCCTCATAGTTTGTTGCCAAAATTAGTAAATGACTATGCAAAGCATTTAGGCAAGTGCATGGTTCTTCATAGGCTCTTACATGGGAGAGGGAGAGGCTGTGGGAGAGGTATGCCCCCGTGGTGGGGAGAAATGTTCCATTCATAACAGTCTTTAGGATTTCTGATGGTTGGTAATAAGAAAAAGCAGACCTATTTGAGTCCAGTTTATTATTACTTCGAATTTGCCCACACATAATGCATCCTCTTGTCCATATTTGCTCCCATCTTTCCCCCACCCCTGGGGACACTAGCATCATTTCTACATTTAAGGAAGCCTTCTCTATATTTCTTATCAAAATCTTTGGCACTCACATTATTGCTAGTGACTACATATAGAAAGGATTTGCTTCAGTAAGGAACACACACGAAACAGGCCCGTGTCATTTTCTCTCTGTGCCGTATTTCACTTAATCCTCACATGAATTGTATGAGGCAGATAACTCATAATCCCTATTTTACAGATAAGGAAACTAAGCCATAGAGCATCATTTCTTAACCTTGGCACCACTGACATTCTGGGATGGATGATTCTTCGCTGGGGAGGCAGTCCTGGGTATTATTAGATTTTAGTAGTGTTGCTGGCCTCTACCCACTTGCTGCTAGGTTGTGACAGGTGATTCATTGTGAAAACCAAAAAAATGTCTCCAGATGTTACCAAACATTCTCAGAGGGCAGGAGAGAAGGAGGAGTAAATCCCCCTTCCCTGCTCCAGTTGAGAACAGTTGGTACAAAGAATGAAAAACTTCTTTACCTTCTCTCAGCTAGGTAGGGACAGAACTGGGATTTTAAACCAGGAATTTTTAACTATTATGTACAATTACATTTTCAGCCAGTGCAGTGGGTTCTCAAAGTGTGGTCCTGAGACCAGTGGCATCAGCATCATCTAGTTTGCTGGAAATGCAAATTCTTGAGTCCTGCTCCAAACAAACTGAATTAGAAATCCCAGCATCCTTAAGTTTGAGAACCACTGGTGTAGTTGAAAGTTCCTCAACCTTTGATTTTACACTGGAATTGCCTGGGGTAGCTTTTAAAAACCACTGATGCCCAGACTTCATTCCAGACCAGCTGATCAGAGTCCCTGGTGTTGGATCAGAAAATCAATGCCTTTATGTTTTTATTTGTTGGTTTTGATTTTAAACTCCCCTGGTAATTTTAATGTGCAGCCAGAGCTGAGAGTCACTAGTATCATAGAAAAAGTGTTGGCAGTTCCGATCAGGGCTTCTAGTCTCCAGCTGGCCTTGGACAATATGCTTATCCTCTCTGGACTGTAGTTTCCTCATCTTTAAAAGGAAGGTGCTTGTTTAGGCGCCTCTTTCATTATCGGGCTCACATTCCAGGTTCTACACTCCTTATATTAACCTATTGATACTTTAAATAATCTATCATTTTATCTAATAGTGGCCCTGGATAAATTTCTCATCCTTTTTGTGCCTCAACATTTTCATCTTTAAAAGGAAAAAAATACTAGTGTTGGTTAAAAAATAAAGTGGATGACTAGGAGAGAGAGAATTCTGACCAGGAAAGTGCAGGAAGGTGAGCCTTCTTGCTCTGTGATTGGTATTCTGCAATTGACAGAGTTACAAAGCAGGTGGTCTGGTCCATTATCTCTGCCTGCATATCTATTCTTCCGTCTCAGGATGTTCTTGGAGTGAGAAATCAGGCTGTACAGATTCAAGGCCAAAAAAGAAAAAAAATGAAATGAAATGAATAAATGGATACTGTTTTATTGTATTCGTGAGAAAGAGACTAGAGAAATAAAAAGGGAAAAAATGGAGTAAGGAAAAGCCTGTGGAGGTTCATATCGGCTTGTTCATTTCTTCCTTTAAATAGAAAAATAACCTGAGGTCATTTCTCTACTCGCCATTAAAGGGAATGGATCCCAACAACGGGAGACTCTCCGGAGGCAGTGTCCAAACTCAGGTGCCTGAGAATCTTCTGGGAAGCTTGATGAAACAAGCTAGTCTTTGCCTTTCTCAGAAATTCAGATTTAACAGGTATTCAAAGGTTTTTGAGGCCTGGATCTAAGGACCACCTCTCTAGAATGACCTCTTTATGCACATTATATCCTTGCAGTTATTACAGATCATTGATACTTTAAATGACCCACAATTTCCACTTATACGACCCTTTCCTTCTTTGTGCCTTGGTTTTCTCATCTGGAAATCAGAGAGAGATATTGGTGTTGGTAATGAGCATGTGATTTGCTGAAAGAGAATTGGAACAGTTTTGGCCTTTCTCCTCTATTCAGCCCTGAGCTATCTGATGGCTGGAACTAGAGCCTGACACTGGCATAATTAGGTGCATGAATTTAAAACATATTTGGTGAATGAAAGAATAAATTAATTCTTGCGTGAATGAGTGAATAAAATGATGGGATCACAAAAGCCTCAGAGAACTTTTTCTCTCTTGGCTTAAGCATTTTATCAAGATTTTCAAATTATATTAGGGTTACTGGATCACCTATTTTACCAGCCCACCCTCCTAGGGAACTTTCTAGATCGTAAGCTCAATCAGATCCCCATTATCTTTTACTTTACTTGAACAATCTGTGGTTGTTTCCCCCTGATTAAAGTAGTAAAGAATTCTTAGCAACAGTGACCTGATCACATGCTAATGAAATCAAAATCTCAAAGTCACACTCCTGAGGCCATGTCAGTTTCTTAGTTCACATATTCCCAGAAAACCAATTAGATATTTTTTCCTTGCTTCAAAATGGGTGGTTTAAAGAGTGAGCATGGTTGAAAATCTCTCTCGTTGTATCTCAACTTTTTGACTCTATCTGCATCTATCCTTCCCTCTCAGGATGCCCATGGAGTGAGATGCAAGTCCATCTAATGCTACCGTCACATTTTCCTTTCTTGTAACAGTACATTTAACAGTATTTGTACTATGTATGGAGTACTGCCTAGCCATAAAAAGGAACTGGCTGTTAATGCATGCAACTACCAAGATGGATCACAAGGAGATTATGCTGAACTTAAAAAGTCAGTCTTGGGCTCGGTGCCTGTACCTCAGTGGCTAGGGCGCCAGCCACATATACCAGAGCTGGCAGGTTCGAACCCAGACCAGTCCTGCCAAACAGCAATGACAACTACAACCAAAAAATAGCCAGGGGTATTGTGGCAGATGCCTGTAGTCCCAGCTACTTGGGAGGCTGAGGCAAGAGAATCCCTTAAGCACAAAAGTTTGAGATTGCTGTGAGTTGTGATGCCACGGCACTCTACCAAGGGCAACATAGTGAGACTCTGTCTCAAAAAAGGGGGGGGGGTGGCACCTGTGGCTCAAAGGAGTAGGGTGCTGGCCCCATATGCCAGAGGTGGCAGGTTCAAACCCAGCCCTGGGGTCAGTCTTGAAAGGTTACATACAACATGATTCCATATAGATGTAATTGTGTGTGTGTGTGTGTGTGTGTGTATACAGAATATAGCATTCTTGAAATGACAACATCACAAAAATGATGTATATATTGTTGCCAGGGGGTAGGAAAAGGGGGAAGAAAAGGGAGTATCAGTGGCTATTAAAGGGCAGCTTCCTGGTTATGAAGTCTGTATATTATATGGTACTACATAAAAACATAAGATGTTACCATTGCAGAAAACTCGGGAAAGGATATATGAGATCTATTTGTATTATTTCAAACAATTACATCTAAGTTATTAATAGTTTGGATTATATCAAAATAAAACAATTTAAAAAGTATCTATCTATCTATATCTGTATGTAAACACACACATACACATAAAACGAAAGCCCGTTTCCACACTCACCTTAAGAAAGTAGAACATTATTGTACATTTAATGGTTCTGCATCCCCTCCCTGATACCAGCTTTTCCTCCCTACTTGTAAGCCTGTAAGAGGCACCACTCTTCCAAGTCTTGCATTTATCATTCTCTTGCTTTTTTCTTTACAGTTTTAGTATGTGCACAAACAAGGAAGTTTATATCAGTTTTGCTTATATGAAGAAAAAGCTGAACATACCCAAATCTCCATCAAAAAAAAATAGCTAATAAGTGGCAGTCAATTCTTAAAAAGGAAAACTACACATGAATTAAATAAATTGCAGTTAAATGAGTCAACAGGGAGAATCTGTTTGGAGCAAGAAATCAGGCAGCAGAAATACATTTAGTATAATTCCATTCATATAAAGTACAAAACCTATATGCAGCCAAATGCTGGTGTTTAGGGTGAGTGTCATATTGCTATTTTATTTTGGAAACTGAATTAGGAAAACACCGAGGCTATAGGAGAATATGGGAGTATTTGATCAATTGTCTCTAAGATCATCACAGCAGTGCCATATAAATGGCTTTTAGAATTTTTCATCAGGTGACCCTGGTTTCCTTTTTAGAATTGGCTTCACTTTGCTGGAGAATGATTTGACGTGCCGATGGTGAGATTTTCCCTTTCCGAGAAGTCATTTGAAAGATGGTGCTAGTTGCCACTTGAAATTTTCTTCCAGAATCATAAAAGATCACCCAAAGTTTATTTCACTGGAGGCTTGAAAGCAGCTCATTATTTTGGAGAGGAACTGTGAACCTGGGCGACACATCATATGGATTATGTAAATGCTAAATTGCAGTTATCACACTAGCAAAGGCTAGCTAGTACAGATTGTACTAGCTGGTGTGGATTGGTACAATTTTAGAATCATTGGGTCGGGTGCAGTGGCTCCCGCCTATAATCCTAGCACTTGGGAGGCCAAGGCTGGTGGATTGCCTGAGCTCACAGTTTCAAGACCAGCCTGAGGCAAGTAAGACCTTGTCTCTAAAAATAGCTGGGCATTGTGGGAGGCACCTGTAGTCCCAGCTACTTGGGAGGCTGAGGCAAGAGAATCACTTGAGCCCAAGAGTTTGACACTGCTATGAGGTATGATGCCATCACACTCTACAGTGGGCAACACAGTGAGACTGTCTCAAAAAACAAACAAACAAACAAACAAAAAACAAGAATCATTGATTCATTGGTTGTGTTTTTTAGTTAGTATTGGTCTTTTTCTTTCCTCCAAGGTATGCATTTCTGAGGCTATGGCTATCCTGATGGTTACTGGTATACCAGTAACATTAACAGGCACTCTTACTTGCCAGGCTGTATTCTAAAGACTTTACACGTATGGATTCACTTAATCCTCACAAACAATGATCCTGTGGGAAAAGTGATGCTTGAGGGTGTTAGAGAACTTGCTCAATATCACACAACCAGCTAGAGGCAGAGAAAGGATTTAAACCCAGGCAGTCTATGCTCATAGCAATGACAGTTAACTATCTCTACAAAGCTAAAGATGTATTTTCTTAAATGTGTAGACATTTTAAAAGAGATAACGGAAAAGATCAGTCTAAATGGTGAAATTCTTGAAATATATATATATGTATATATATATATATATATTTTTTTTTTTTTTTGAGACAGAGCCTCAAGCTATCCCCCTGGGTAGAGTGCCGTGGCATCACATTAGCAACCTCCAACTCCTGGGCTCAAGTGAGTCTCCTGCCTCAGCCTCCCAAGTAGCTGGGACCACCGGTGCCCGCCACAACGCCCAGCTATTTTTTTGGTTGCAGCCGTCATTGTTGTTTGGCGGGCCGGGCTGCATTCGAACCCGCCACCTTTGGTGTATGTGGCTGGCGCCTTAGCCACTTGAGCCACAGGCACCAAGCCTTGAAATATATTTTGAAATACATGTAGATTTATAATTCTTCAGATCATTAAGACCAATCTTTAGGTAGTATTTATATTTGTGGAAGTAAGACAGTGAAGTTTTTAACTAGGGCTAGTTTCCAATAATTGGATTGTATGTTAGACTTTAGGCTTCTCCAAGCAGAAAGAAATCATTAAAAAATATCAACTCTCTCGCCTGGGAGCCGCGCCCACCCCTGTCTCCCAGAGCGGGCATTTCACATTGGCCACGCTTCTCCGCGCTCTTCGCTCTTCGAGCCGCCCCCGGCCCTCCCATGGGCGCCGGCACCTTTGTTGTGTCGCAGCCGCTCAATTATCGCGGTGGGGCCTGAGTGGAGCCCTTGGCCGCCTCCAGCACCGAGAAGGCCTTCCAAGGGCAACCGTGTGATGGCTACTTTCACGTGTTCAGGAGAAAAGGAAGTCGACTTGGCTGTTCAAAATGCAAAAGCTGCTCTTAAAATATGGAGTAAAAAATCTGGCATGGAGCATTGCTGAATCCTTTTGGAGGCTGCCAGGATAATAAGGGAAGGGAAGGAAGAAATTGCCACCGTGGAGATTATCAACAAGGCAAGTCCGTTTGGGGGCCGGCTTTGATACTGACACTTGCAGTGCCGGGATACTATGCAGGCTTGGCTGGATCCCTGGCTGCGCGGAACACGCTCAGCTCCCAGACAGATCCTTTGGTTATACCAGAAGAGAACCACTTGGGGTAGGTGTGGGAATAGGAGCCTGGAGCTACCCCTTCCGGATCCCCTCTTGGAAGTCAGCCCCAGCTTTAGCTTGTGGTAACGCCCTGGTCTTCACACCCTCCCCGCTTACACCGATTTCTGCTTTGCTTCCGCCTGACATCTACCCTGAGGCTGGCGTGCCTCCTGCGCTTCAACGCGGTGCAAGGAGGGGCTGCCACAGGTCGGTTTCTGGGCCAGCATCGCCACGTGGCCAAATCTCCTCCACTGGAAGTGTGCCCACTGGCACGAAGATCCTGGAGATGTCAGCCAAAGGAATCAAACCTGTCACCTCGGAACTTGGGGGCCAGTTTCCGCTGATCATCTCAGACTGGGATATGGAGAATGCAGTGAAGGGGGCTCTGATGGCCAACTTCCTCATACAGGCGAAATTTGCTGGGATGGCACAAGAGTATTTGTGCAAAAAGAAAGTCTTGATAAATTTACAATAGAAGTGGTGAAACAGACCCCAAATTAAATATTGGAGATCCTCTTCTGGAAACTACAAGGGTGGGTCCTCTCATTAACGGGACACACCTGAAGCGAGTTAAACCCGCAAAGGAACAGGCTGCTAAAGTTTTGTGTGGTGAGATAGTATCTATGAACTCGATAATCCCAAATTAAAGGATGGGTAGTACATGCAACCTTGTATAGTAACTAACTGCAGAGATGACATGACTTGTGTGAAGGAAGAGCTCTTCCGGCCTGTTATGTCCATTTTATCATTTAATGCCAAAGCTTAAGTTCTGGAAAGAGCCAATGATAGATGAACTAGTGGCTGGCATCTTTACCAGGGACCTCCAGCGGCTCACAGAGTGGTGGCAGAGCTTCAGGCTGGAATGTGCCCAGTGGAGTTACCCTTTGGTGGATACAAGAGGTCAGGATTTGGCGGAGAATGACCACGTGACAACTGAATATTATTCACAGCTAAAGACTGTGTGCGTGGAGATGGGTGATGTGGAATCTGCTTTCTGAAGACCTGTGGTGAAACCTGTGATGTGGCCAGGCTGTGGAAAAATGAGGATCATTGCTCTCGGCAGAGGCTTGCCAACTGGCACCATTTTAAATCCAGAATTTTGATCATTCAGGATAAGAGAATGGTTCAGTATTATTCTTCACCTCCCAATCACTTTTCCAATTGAAAATGTGCCTAAGTGCCTTGTAGATATTAATCAAGAAAGTTGTGATTTTCTTCAAAGCAAAAAACAAAAGATAAATGCTTAAAAAGCTCAGGGAAAAAGTCTTCAATAAATGTGTATGAAAAGCAAAGTTGATCAGGACTCTACTTTTAATAAGTGTCCCCCCAGCCAGTTAATAGTTAATGCTGAGAGCAATGCATCTGTTTACTGTACTGTCCTCATCAAAGACAGATGCTTGAATTTCCAGAATCTGAGTCATCTAAGGTGCTTACTAAAAAATACATCCTGGGCCTCCTGAGTCAGAATCTCTTACAGACATCCACATTAGAGGATTACTTTTTAAAAATACGCTCCATCTTCAAATGAAGAGATATGATAAGAAACAATTCCTACCTCTGGGCAAGGGATGTTTAAGATGTTTTCTTAATTCCAGCTAAGGTTTATTAATCTTTTTATATGTTTATGGACCTTATAAATTTTCACCTGTGAAATGCTGGCTATTTCCTTAGACCAGGTTCCATTAGCTTATTTGTCTTTTTCACATTAATTGATAGATGTTGTACTGCATTCATTCAGCCTCTGATAAATATTTATTGAGCAGATACTTTTATGATGCCAGTAACAATTGTTCCAGGTGCTAGAAATACAAAAGTTAAACAACAACAACAACAAAGGCAAAGTTTCTGCTCCCATGAATGTCTATTTCATTATTGTGTGGGAAATGGACAATGAAGTACAAACTAAGGATTATAATATTCGATTTCTATAAGTACTATAGTGAAAATTATCTCTCCATAATGAAATGAAAAGTAACTATCTCAAGACAGGATAATTGGTGTGCTGAAGACAGCTTGTACTAAATCACAAGACTTGAATAACTTTTCAGAAATTTTGCAAGCTAGTTGTTAAATACAGCCATTACTAAAATTTAAATTCTATAAATAAGTAAAAACAAAGGTAATAAAACTATTCAAAGCATACAGTTTTCTAATTTGTTACTTCTTTTTGTCTGTTGTTGCTCTGAGATAGAATACCATATACAAGTATACTTCAGAAATACTGTGGGTTTGGTTTCAGACCATTGCAATAAAGCAGGCATCACAATAAGATGAATCACACACATTTCTTGTTTTTTCAGTGAATACAAAAGTTGTTATCAAATAATACCGTAGTCTAGTAAATGTGCCATAGCATTATATCTTTGCATATCTTAATTTAAAAATGCTTTATTGTTAAAAATTGACAATGACCATCTCAGCCTTCAGCAAATCTTTTTTTTTTTTTTTTGCTGATGGAAGGTCTTGCCTTGATGTTGGTGGCTGCAGATAGATCAGAGTGGTGGTTGCTGAAGATGAGGGTGGCTGAGGCAATTTCTTTCTTTCTTTTTTGTTTGTTTGTTTGAAAATATTAAGGAGGTAAAATGTTTTTGGTTACATGGATCCCTTTTGTAAAGCTCAAGTTCTAGCTATAGTTGTGCTCATCACCCCAATAGTGTTCATTGTCCCCAGGATGTAGGTTTGTATCCTTTCCCTTCTTCCCCCTGCTCCCGGCTCGATTTCCACTGAGGTTTTACTTCCTTCTGTGCACAGCCTGGTCTTTGAATGAATACTTTTTCATTTCAATACTACATTTTTTCATGTTGAGTCTCTGTATATCCTTGTGGTTTAGATGTATGTGTTTTCTGGAGATGGCAGATACTTGGGTTGTGTGTTTTTATCCATTCAGCCAGCCTGTCCTTTAGAGGAACGCTCCGTTAATGTGGAATGTTGGTCGGTTCATCCTGTTTGGTAGTCCCTTATTGCCTTGTTTTACCTCTTGTTCTATTGTTTTGTAAGGGTTGTGAGGTTTTGTAGCATTCGTTTAGGTGATTTTACACTGGTGGGTATCTATCGTGTTGATTTGTGTATAGTTCTGTTCTGAGTATTTCAGGCAGAGCAGGACTAGTCATGGCAAATTTCCAAGTATTTGCTTGTCTAGAAAAGACTTAACTTTTTCATTAATTGTGAAACTTATTTTGCAGGATACAAAATTCCAGGTTGGCAGTAGTTCTGTTTACGTTCCTTTGAGCTTATGAGGTTTCTGCTGAGAGGTCTGCAGTTAGCCTGATGGGTTTTCCTCTGTAGATTATTTATGCTTTCATCTTTTTGCTTGCAGAATTTTCTCCTTCATTTTGACTTTGGCCAGGTTAATTACTAATGTGCCTTGGAGATGACCTATTTGCTATGAATCTTCCCAGTGTTCCATTTTAATCTTGTATCTTTATGTCTGAATTTCTAGTGATACCAAGGAAGTTTTCCTCCATAATTCCCTCAAATAGGTTTTCAATACTTTTTGCTCTTTCTTCTTCTTCCTCAGTGATACCTATAATTCAAAAGATAGTGTGCTTCACATGGTCCTTTATGTTTCTCACTGATTGCTCAGACTTTATAAACCCTTTTCTGTCTTTCTGAATGATTAGATTATCTTAAGAACCTTGTCTTCAAGCTCTGAAGTTTTTTCTTCTTCTTGGTTTACCCTGTTGTTAAGTTTTCTGCTATGTTTTGAAATTATATGACTCTTTACTTCTTTAAATTCCATTATATCCTTCCTTACATTAACTTTCCAGGGCCTTTTTCATGTTTTTCATTGATTTCTCTGAAATATTTTTTGGCTCCTTTTTGTTGGTTTTCAATTCCATTAATCTTATTTTCCATCTATATTCTGAATTCCATTTCTGTCACTTCAGCAATTTCCTTGTGGGTGGAGTCCACTACTGTAGCTCCATTGTGTTTCCTTGGGACTGTCAAACTATTTTGTTTTTTCATATTCCCAGGATTCTTTTGCTAGTTTCTTTTCATCTGGCTCCTGGTGGATTAAAAGGATTGTAGGGCACCTGTTCTTCTTTGCTAGGGACTCTTTCAAGCCAAATCAAGGATTGACTGATACCTGCTCAGAGCTGGGAGATCTTGAGTAAAATGTTGGACTTCAGAGAGGTTCTTCTGGCCCAGCAGTAGTTGTAGGGTCACAGAGGTGGAGTTCTTGGGTCCAGGTACAACCCTGGAGTCTTGGGGTGGAGTCACAGGCCTGGCAGTAGCCCTAGAGCTCCAAGGACAGAGCCTCAGGCTCAGGCACAGTGAGAGCTTCAGACTTGGCTCTGAGGATTTTGGGGATAAGAGTCAGCCATATGGGAGAGAGTTCCACCAGTGTGAGGATTGTTGATGCTCAGTTGCACAGGATTTGTCTCAGTAGCCCAAGGTCTGCATAGGTAGGCCAGAGCTGCTGGTCAGCCAAAGTTCTTCCCTCATACTTAGGACCCACTGAGCCAGTTGCCCCAGGCTTTCCAAGTGGTACCTGTGGCATCTGGGCCTCTTCCTGTGTACCATTCTGGGAGGAAGCATGCTTGGCCTTCAGTCATAGTGTATAACATGGGAGAGTGTCTGTTTCCTGCTTGGCCTGGAGGGAGTGATGCAAAGGCTACTTCTGGAAGGATGGGTCCTGAAAAGACCTGGCTTCATGCACCAGAGCAATCATGATGGTGTTGGTTGCAGAATCCTTGGATCGGCAGGCACCAGATCTCTGCTGCACCTGTTCTCCAGTGGAATGACTCTGCATAGACTCTGAGCAGCACAGAGGTCTACAGAAGAGGAGGAAGACCCCTCACGGATCAAGGTGCCTGTAAACATTTGTTTCTCTCCTAAAAAGCAAAGTCCCTCAGGTTGCTTCTGTCCTGCTATATTCACCTCTTCCCAGCACTATGGGAACTATTGGAGCCCCCAGCTTACTCTCTGTTCTCCCTGCCTGAGGTTGATGCTTGCTGGAAATAACCAACTGCAGAGATGTTCTTTTGTACCTGTAAATAAGCTTCTGGTCCCTCAGGAGGAGCACTTGAATGCCCCACCTTTGGGAGAGGCTCTTTATCTCTAAGGGTGTTTCTTGTTTCTAATACAGCAGAGATCAATGGAGGAGTGAGGCTTGGCGTAGTTAGGATGAGTGAGCCTGGAAGGCTTTGCAAAGTCTTAGCAAGTCTAATTTTCCAGGCCAATAGGGGAACCTACTGGGAGGAGGGTCAAGGAAAGCTCTCTAAACAGGATGGCTGTCCATGAGGAAACAGCTACAATTCCCCAGCTGGCTGTCAGCACTAAGCTGCACCCCTCTTGTGTGACTCCTCCTCTCTAGTGTCTGGTTGCAAATTGGCCCCTGAATGCACAACACTTGGTTGCTATGGCAGTACAGGCTGAGATCTTCCCTGGCAGGAGACCCTCCCTTATCCAATAGCGTTCCTGGTTGCCAAGGAAAGCCACTGGAAGGAGGGTCAAGGCAACCTTTCCGAATGGGGAAGACTATGGTTGTGGGGCTGCAATTCCCCAACCGGCTATTGCAAGTGCACCCTGCCCATCTTGCATTACCCTAGCCCTTTTGTGGTTTGGTTGAAAATGGGTGCCTGAACACACCACACTCAGTTGCTCTTGAGCCATGGGATAGGTTCCTCCTTACCTGAAGACCCACCCTTGTCCCACAGTGTGGTTTTCCTGTAGGGGGGTGGCCACTCTCCCACATCGCCACATGTTGGACCCCCACAGTATTCTACCCCCACGGGTTGCCTTACCTCCCAAGTCTAGCTCCTGAACTCCTCTCTGTGTCCACTAGCAATTTTTTCAAGCCCTGGGGGCATAGGATCTGCTGGTATGTCTGACCTGTGATGTGCATCTCTGGGAAATGCCAGTAGACAGGGAGCTCCCAGATTGGGCACACTGGGTCCACTGCAGGTCCCCACTCTCTGTGGAAACCTCAGACTAAAGGATGCACCAGCTGAGAAGAGGCAATCATTTAACAAATTCTCAGCTCAATCTATTTCCCCAATTGTGGAGGATAGAGGAGCAGAGGATGAGGATGAATCTGAATGGAAGAAGCCTGGCTCTCTAGACTCTTGGGTCACTCTCTTTGGAGGGGACCCCACATGGAATGTCCAAACTCCGGGAATGTGCAAGTTCTCCCCACAATTCCATAGCTGCCACAGTGCTTGGGCTGGTGGGGGTGGAAAAGCTTCCAGGTAGATTGATAACCCACTGATCAGCAGTCACCTCTTCACTGGGCTCTGAACCTCTCTGAGTTCGATCCTCACCAAGGTCTTTTTTCCTTTTCTGTTTCCTCTTTCTTCTCTGCTTTGCAATTTTCCTCCATGAGATCCTGACCGAGGCTCTATGACCTCCATAAGCTGTGTCTTTCCTCTCTGCTTCTTTTTCTGAAAGCCTTCCTTCCTCCAGGATGGTCCAGTCAGCCATATTGCCTCTTTTGGTTCAATTTCTTAAAATAAAACGTGAATGAAGTTTGTTGTATCAGTGAACACTTCCTTTTACTAAAGATTTCTCTGTAGCATGCAATGTTGTTGGGCAGCATTTCACCTGCAGTAGAATTCTTTTCAAAATTGGAGTTTGTCCTCTCCAACCCTGCTGCTGCTTTCTCAATAAGTTTATGTAATACTCTAAATATTTTGTTGTCATTTTAACAATATTCACAGAATCTTCACGAAGAGTAGATTTGATCTCAAGAAACCACTTTCTTTGCTTATCCGTAAGAAGCAACTTCACATGCATTTACATTTTATGAGGTTTCAGCGATGCAATCAGACCTTCAGACTCCACTTCTGAAGTCTACTTCTCTTGCTATTTTCACATCTGCAGTTCTTTCTTTCACTGCAGGTTTGGAATCAACTTCTTCCAAACTACTGTTGATGTTAATAGAATGGCCTCCTTGGATCATTAACAGCATCAAGAATGGTCAAGCCTTTACAGAAAGTTCCCCACTTACTTTGCTCATATCCATCAGAGAAATCACAGTCTATACAGCACCTAAAGCCTTGAAAAGTGTTTTCTGAAGAAATATGACTTGAAGTAGGAATTATTCCTTCATCTATGCACTACAGAATGGATTTTATGTTAGCAGGCATGAAAATAGCATTCATCTCCTTGTACATCCTTATCAGACCTCTTGGGTAACCAGATACATTGTCAATGACTAGTAGCGTTTTGAAAGAATCTTTTTTTTTTCTGAGCAGTGGATTTCAACAATGGGCTTAAATATTCAGGAACCCAAGCTATAAACAGGTGTACTGTCTTCCAGCCTTGGTTATTCCATTTATAAAACACAGACAGAATATATTTAACATGATTCTAAAGGCCCTGAGATTTTTGAAATGACAATGAACACTGGCTTAACTTAAAGTCACCAACTGCATTAGCCGCTAAAGTCAGCCATTGCTTTGAAGCTTTGAAGTTAGGCACTGACTTCTCCTCTCTAGTTATGAAAGTCTTAGATGGCATCTTCTTTCAATATAAAGCTGTTTTCTCCACATTGAAAATCTATTGTTTAGAGTAGGCACCTTCATCAGTGATCTTACCTAGATCTCCAGGATAACTTGTCGCATCAGCACCTGCTGTTTCACCCTCACTTTTATGTTATAGAGATGGCGTCTTGTCTTAAACCTCATGAACCAAACTCTCCGAGTTTTAAACTTTTCTTCTGAAGTTTTCTTAACTTTCTCAGCCGTCACTGAAATGGAGATTAGGCTTTGGTGTATGGGAATATTGTGGCTGATTTGATCTATTCAAACCACTAAAACTTCTCCATATTGGCAATAAGGCTATTTCACTTTCTTATTATTCGTGTGTTCCCTGAAGTAGCATTTTTAATTTCCTTCAAGAATTTTTCCTCTGCATCTACAACTTAGCTAAATATTTGGCTACTCTTTTTCTGTTTTGACTTTCAATATTTCTTACTCATTGAGCTTAATTATATTTTTAGCTTTTGATCAAAAGTGAGGGATGTGCAACTCTTCCCTTCACTTGAACACTTAGAGGCCACTGTAGTGTTATTAACTGGCATGATTTCTATGTTGTTCTGTCTCTGGGAATAGAAAGGCCCAAGGAGAGGAAGGCAGATAACAGAATGGCTGGTTGGTAGAGCTGTCAGAACACACACAACATTGATCCATTAAGTTTGCTGTTCGAAGGACAAGGTTCAAGCCGCTCCAATACAATTAAAACAGTAACATCAAAGAACACCAATCACAGATCCTCATAATAGATATTATAATAATAATAAAAGTTTGAAATGTTGTGAGAATTACTAAAATGTGAGACAGAAACATGAAGTGAGCATACACTGTTGAAAAAAATAGCACTGATAGAATCACTCTACACAAGGTTGCCACAAACCTTCAGTTTGTAAAAATTCAGTATTTGAATAGTACAATACAGAGAAGTACAATAACAAGGCATGCCTATGAGGGTGGCTTATTTCTTCCCATTTTATCTTCAGTGATGGCATGTTGGTAGCTTGAAATAGACCATGGTGAGAGTATGGACACCACAGAAATTGGCAATGCCACATGTTGGGGCTTGGTTTATCATGTGTTTGATTATCCAAACCTATGAAAGTTATGGAAAAATATTAACTGAAATCAAGTTTAAAAGCATGTCATATTGGTAGCTGTTACATAGTTATTATCACAAAGCGTTGATAAAATATTTTTGCAGTCTTCAAAAACTATTTTCTAATCCTATATTTTCCATAGACTAGATTATACCACCAATATTTTTTTCCACACTCCCAAACACAAACTTCTCTAAGATCATACTTTCCTGGGTTATTTTATAACAAAATCAACACCTGCTGGGAAATGTTGGCCAGCTATGACTTGGCCTCCTGTCCATTTTTGCTCTGCCGCACTTCCCTTGGCTAAGGCTTCAATCCCCGTTGTAACCTAATGGGCTGTGTCTGACAGAGCATGGCAATGACGTCACCATAATGACTTGAATTGTTTCCTGTTCCTGCTGTCAGTTAAATTTCCTACCAATCACTCGAAGTGCCTCTTGGAGACAGGTTTTGATTGAACAAGCCTGAAACTATCCCATAAGAATGTTATGTCTTGGCCAACTAGATTGATTTGCCACATGGCTTCCACTCATATTCCACTATCATTTTCCATTTGTTCTCAATCACATCTGTTCAGTGAATAAATAAATAAATATGTATGTGTATGTGTGTGTATATATATCTATCTGTCTATCTATCTCTTTATCTATCTATCATCTATCTGCCTAGGACTGTACTATAAAATGGAAAATAATTAAAGACATAGAAACCAAGGGCCCTGTTTTCTGGGTTATTCAGATTGAGTTGAGACACTTTGTGCTGTTCAAGGTGGTTTGAATAGCAAGATTTAACAGAATGTACTAGGACTTTGGTTCAGAAAATTATGTCATTATGAACCAAATCACTCAGGTATAGTCTAAGTAAGGACTTAATAAAATCAGGGTTTTAATCTGGATTTGCCTCCCTTCACAGAGCGTAAGTGTATAGGAAGGACATTCCAGGAAGAGGACAAGGTGACGTGAACAGAGAGCTCATGGACATGGGGTGCCACTGTGTGACCCTGCACAGGCTGGGGGCGGGGGTGAGGAGAGGAAATCAGGACTGGGGGAGCCTCTCTTCCCTTTTTCTTTGACTCCCTACTTGTCATCTTGCCTTTCTGCTTCCTCAAGGCATCAAACAGGGATTTGTTAATGGAATCTACTTTTCAGAAGCAATGAAAAGAAAAGAAGTTTCCCTGAAGTGTAGAATCACATTCTCCTTCATGTCATTTTACTTCTAGTGCAAAGAGCCTAGAATTTGGAAACAGATTCTAACCCACACACTTTCACTTCTGGGCTGCGTGACCTTGCCAGGTTTTTTTAACCTCTTAGAGTTTCATTTATTCATTTGTAAATGAGGATTAATATTTTCCTTGGAGAGAGAGAAGGAAGGATTAAGTGAATTTATGTTACAGATATGTTCAATAGACTGTGTTCAAAAGTTTTTACAAATGGCAACTTTTCTACTTGTCCGGTGAGATATATTTATAAATTCATTGTTGCAGGCTGTTCTACACCTGCAATTCCTCTGTTTAGCTTTGTTCTTTCAACTTTTATTTATCTCTGTTTCTTAGGGAGCAAATCTGTTATATACATGATAGATGGTCATATGACGCTTGATAAATAAATGAATGAATAAAAGGAAGCAAAGGCCATTCTGAAATCTCGTTTCCATGGAGAAGATCTGAGAGGAGTCGTGGGTTACAGTACTTTCTTATTGGTCCCACTTACCCTTTAGTCTTTTTTTTTTTAACTGTACGATTACAGTGGCCTCTGATAACTATTCCTGCTGTAACATTGCAAGCATGCTTTCCAGGACACTGGCTGAGAGAAAATAACAGAACTTGACTTTGAGTTCCATGAACAAAAAGCTCTGAATACATTCTATCGGTATTTTATGGCATTATTTCTCCCATTGTCAGCTGTTTCTTGTATCCTCGCTGATAAGTATTGATTGAAAGTGTCTAAAAAGAGTAGTGAGAAGAGAAAAATGAAATCATCCTAGGATGTGTCTCTTACAAAACATGAGACAGAGCAGTGGGAGGGGAGGAAGGTAATCAGATATGGAATAGGGCAATCTGGACAAGGGACAATAAAAAGACACGGAAAAAACATTACAGTAGTGGAGATAAAAGAGAGACATGTGGAAAATGTTCCTTTATCATCAATTCTTAGAATCTCAGGTCCCCAAGGTGGCTTTGAATTTTTTTTGCCTGAAAGTTAAGAGGAGACCTAGTTTTATTCTCGGCAAGAAGGCTAGGTAGAATACTCGGGGTTATGAGGAACTGCATGTTCAAATGGTGAGACCACAAGCTGCACCAGTCTCCTCTGAATCACTGTGGAACAGGCATCTAAACTGTGCTCGATTGCCTCCAACGCTGTGGAGCTCACTGCGGACAGCAGAGACCTATTTCTTGCTCTTCCCTGTACTGAATTGAAATTTGTTTCTCTTGTCTTCCTACTTGCTGACTTCCTGCACAAGCTCTACTGCTTACTATTAGATGGCCTTGGGAAAGCCATATAATCAGAGTCACCTCTGTACCTGTAAAATTGGGACAGAATTATAGTGTCTAGTTCATACAGTCCTGATAAGAAAGAAATAAAAATCTATTTAAAACAATGAGCATTTCCAGATTCTTCCCTGTTTCTTCTGTGGATTACCATTCCTTCACTAATCAGAAGGTCTTTTGATTGGTTCTATCGTCCTTCAAAATCATCCCAGTTCTCAGATTTCATCACATTATTTGTTGAACGCCGCACCCCCTAAATCTAACCTTTACATCACCTACACATAGAACTTACAGAGTTTTAAGAATGCAAAAGGATAGAGTTGAGATGAGGTTCCTGTTGTTAAATTAAAGATCTGAGTGCTGCTTGGCCTCTGCATCCAGATTCAAAAATCCACTGAAGCTCTAATATCATTTAGATAAGCTGACAGTGAGTCCACAGAAACATGTACAATGAGATTTAGCTGCATAAAAGCCTACAGTCATTTTGTCTTGTTATTTATTTATACTTTTGTCTCATTTTATGTAATGCTTAGAAAATCAATACATGATTATGGTAGAAAAAGGAGACAGTAAAGGTGAATATCCAGCTAAGACAAAGTAGCCACATAGTTTTAGAGTTTTGCTTTCTCCCCTCCAGAATTTTTCTATTTAATAAAGCACAAATAAGGTGCTTTATAAGTTGGGAGTATATGAAATAAACAGATTAATAAGTCATATGTTTCACCCTACCATGCATTTTGAAAGTCCTTCAAAGTTCAATGTATATATTTTATAATTTTAACATCTGGATAAATTTCAAATAGTTATTTCCTCTATTATCTATTTTGTAGCAATTACAATTCTTTGATTTTATACACAATATTACAGTGAATGTTCTCATACATATATCTCTCTGAATTTATATGATTATTCCCTTAGTAAATTTCTTTTTTTCTCACAGATGTCACTCTATTATGGAAAGTAATTTTGCATATATTATTTCACTTTGATCCTCACAACATTCCCTTGAAGGAGGTGAAATGGGTTGCTGGCATCATTAGGCAAATGATTTATGTGGGACTGGTAGGTCTCAATGGATTTATGTATGTGCTTTTCTTTTTAGGTCTACTAATTCATGCTGACTAATTGCACCAAGAAAGGATGTATGCAACACAGCATATAAATGTATTTATTCTTCATACAGATTATGATTGTGTATTATTAAATGAAAAGAACCAAGCCCAGCTCAATAAATAAATTTTAGCTATCATGGTCACTGTCTTTATTATTCTATTGCTGTTGTTTTCTTGATGTTGTTGTTATTTTCCACCTCATCCTAGTGAATACACTGTGACTTAATTAAAATGGATTATTTGCTGTTTTCCAAATGTATCCCACATGTCAAATCCCTGTATCTTGTTCATGATGTTCATTCTGATTAGAATGTCTTTCTCTCTTCCCCTCGCCTGTCAATATCCTACCTGTCCTTCAAGGTCTATGTTATATAAATGTCCTTCATTAGTTTGTTTTTTTCCTGAAGCCTTCAACTGCATGATCTTTATCTTTTGAATCCCTGATCATACTCAACACCTCTCTTTTTGAATTACGGTCATTTGTATTTGGGGCTTAGGATGTAACTATTGAGTATAACTTACTTCTTTGACTTTGTGGAATGTGTCTTTTTCATACTTATATCCCCTGCAGTGCAGCACCTGGACAGAGACATAGTAGGTGTTTAATAAGCATCAAACAGAAGAAGCCAAATGCTAATGGGATATGAAAGTCTTAAGCATCTTTACAAAGAAGAAATTATTTACTGAAAATAAACTAATCCACAGGAAAACCATGACCAGTGGAATTTACTATTCTTTTTAGTGGTGTATGTTGTCCTTGGAGAGTTTCAACAACTGTATGGAAGGTAGTGGTTTTTGGAAATTTATATACCAGGAGACAGATTTGTGCATTGCTGGCTCCTCCATGACTCACAAAGCTGACCACTCTTCTACTTTTTGTTGGCTGTGGATGTCACAGAATGACTGGAGATGGTTTGCCATATAGAAATCAACAGAAATGGCTTTTGATGACAATGGAAATCCCTCACGTTAGCATAGGCATATTGAGTCTATAAAGGGAATTCACATGAAGTTTTGCATACTTTATATGCCAACTGAATCAGCTAGAAATTCTGTAGTTAGAAAAAAAGAAAAGATTAATAAGGTTTTCCTTTTTTTTTTGGTATGTCCGATAGCACTGAGCAAAGCATTCTTAGCGGGTTCTCAGTCAATAAGGCTGTCCACCCACCAGAATACAGAGTCTTCACAGCCTAGTGACATCTCAAAGAACGTTATGATTATACTGATTTAAGCACTCACCCTAACCCCGAGTCTGTACTCATTTTTCATCCTCCATATGAGACAAAAGCTTAGGAGTGTGACTAAGGGGTTGTCAGATAACTTCAATATCTAAAGGCATATAGTCATTCTTTATAGCCAGAGATTGGGATCATGACTAATCCAGCCCCAAGATATGCTTTTGCAGGCTAATCTCCCAGGCCACAGTTGTTTTTATAGTAGTAGCTGACACACTGGGATTTGTGAAAAGTCTGAAGGGAACTTAAAGGATTTATGGATGGAAACTTGGATCTAGATAACACCTAAATCCTAGCTCAGTCCTGTTGTTTGATGATTTGCCATTTTCAGGCAGTCCCTCTAGGGTCTGTCCTGGCTTGAGGGATTGCCATAGAATCAATACTTCATACTGCAGCGTTTCAGGCTGAAGTCTCTATTGTGTGACTGGATGGAAGCTCAGGGTGTTTATTCAGCCCCAGGAAAGAAAGGGAGATCTGGAGAAGGGGGGAGTTGTGATTTGCAGAGCCAGGAAGCCTGGGGCCTCAGAAGTATTAAACAAAACCTTTGTTTACCTTAATAGTAGATGCTTTCTCTATAGATTTTGTAATGATGATGGAATGAATGAAATGTCCACCATAATATGCCTTCCGTTTCTTTGCACGTTAGTCAGATTCACTTTGAGAAAATGTAATGAAAGGAACCTTCAACTGTATTAGTGACATTTTATTTCTTATGGCAGGGAGTGAGTACACAGTTTTCTCTGTACTTTATCTTACACCTTTTACTGTATCTTAAATATTATACAACACATTTTTAAAACTAAGCAAAAAGAAAGCTATGTGGCTTTGTATATTTGGTTAATAAACAGTTGAGTAGTGATGCTACCGTATTTCTTCTTTACATGTAAGTTCTATTTCTGGTGATGGAACTAGCAGAGCATGTGCAGGGGAAGTAAGCATGGGCAGAAGTCATTGCACCTGGGTTTCGCATTCATAAAGGACATAAAATTTAGCTATTTGAGATTATGTAAGAACGAGGTTATCTATAGGAGCAGTGTTCAAGGCTTAAAGGAAGGCTCATCTTTCAGTTTTGTACCAGTATCCCATCACTGGATCACCTTGCCTTAAGAGCGCTGTGTATTGTTAATGTAAACAATTATGTCTATTCATGTGCATGTCACTTTCATTTAAAGTCACTGGTTGGTTTGCTTGTACTTTCACATACATGGAAGAGCCTCCAACCACTGGAGGGGTCTGTTGTTGAGCTGCTTCAATGCAAAAGAAAAACAGTGAACTCTGAGTTCAAAGAAGATTCTCATTCTGGAGTCACAGTAAATGGGACTTGAAAGTCAGTTCTTAGATTCTTCTTATCTCTTCTAAATAATCAAATGTGGGCCAGGCACAGTGGTTCATGCCTGTAATCCCTGTACTTTGGGAGGCAGAAGCAGGAGGATTGCTTGAGGCTGGGAGTTTAAGACCAGCATGGGCAGCACAGCAAAAGTTCTCCACAAAAGATTTCAAAATTAACCTGACAGTGGTATGCATCTGTAGTCCCAGCTACGTGAGAGGCTGAAGCAGGAGAATCATGTGAGTTCAGAGTTTGGGGCTGCAGTAAGCTATGACTGCACCCCTGTATTGCACCCCTGTATTGCCAAAAAGAGACTGATGAATTCAGACTACTTGAAGTCTTTAAGCATAATTTTCTTATTTTATGAGACTGACACACTGCTGGCACTGCTAAGAGGGCAGTCTCTTATAGTATATTTTAATGTTGACAAAAGTTGATTGAGCCCTTCCTTTATTGATAAGCCCTTTACCTACATGTATTATCTCATTTAATCTTCCCAAGAGTTCTATATGATGGACACTATGATTATATACATCTTACTGATGAGGACATCGAAGCCCAAGAGGGTTAAGTAACTTGTCCACAATTGTACTAATGTTAGTTTCCTCAGCTTGGTGTTTGAGCTAAGAACTTTCTCATTTCAAAGCCTATGTGTTTAAACCATGCTTTACTCATTGCAGTCAATCAAAAAGCTCTTCTTGATTAATTTCTTGACTATGGCATAGGGAGAAAGGCGCTCACCCAGGCTCAAGTGCAGTCAGGAATTTCTACAACCCTCTGTATTTTACCATTACCTGCTTTATAAAAACTTATTCACATTAAACTATAGTAGAAGATAATGATCATTTAGTAATTAGAGTCTCAGGCTGTTTTCCAGAAATCCAGCCTTTTTGTAACTATTTGGCCAGAAGTAAGAAGGGAGAATAGAAGTTTTGACTTCTAATGCAGCAATAAACAGAGAGGAAGGGAAGACATTTCAATCATCTGACAAATGCTGTTAAAAAGTGAATCCCTTTGGGATATGTTATTCCTAACAAATGTCATCTTTTAAAATTCAAATGTCCTTGGATGGAATGACTTAACTAAGTTAGTTGATAGAAATGCAAGTCTCACAGAATGGTTACAGATCTGGGCTATGGAAATCATACCGCTCCGGGTACAAATTCAGTTATCTGATAAATGGGAGAAGATGAATACACACAGTTCCTGGGTTATACATGAGATGGGCTCTGTACGTTTGCTCTTAAGTTGAATTTGTATGTAAGTTGAAACAAGTATATTTACCTATTACCTGTAATAGCCTCTACTCACAAGTGCACATTGTATGTCAGTCGGAAGTTTGTAACTCAGGGACTGCCTGGCAAAGCAAGCTATCCAGTAACTCAAAGCACTTGCCATAATATATCATCTGTACTCATCAAAATTTTCACAAATGCACATACAGAAAATTCAATTCCAATTTATTGAATTTTTTTAAAAAAGGTTGCTTTTGCTTTAGGCATGCTGAACTTCAAGTTGATAATTATTTCACAGAGCCCAGTGACCTTTCTCTGTCTCCCAGCCGCCATTTGTTCTTTGCTGGCTCCACTCTTAGAGGCAACCCCCCAGTGGGGGACAACATGGTTGCAGATGAGTCCAGCCTTATATTCAATTTCAAGTTTAGAACTGGAAGGCTTTGTTTCTTAGTTTTTCAAGACTAGCTCTGATTGAACATATTATCTTGGCCTGTGTTATGCCCCCATTTCTCAACTGATCACTGGGATGAAGAGTGTGGGGTGTTCCAGGAACAAGGTCTGTGCCTCACTCTCCACAGACTCACATCCTGCCAGCACAGGGGAGAGTAATTTCCTATAGACAACTGGGACATTTTTACTAAAGATGGGGGTTGATGAATCATAGATAGACAAAAACAATAGAATTCTGTACAGATACCTTTTCTTTAAAAGGGTCTATGGACTACTAAATACAACTAGGGTACATTCCCTCAGTGGATAAGAATATACAATCTTTCAGAAGGGAGGCTTGCCAGCCACCTGATGGATGGTCTGTAGCTTTCCAGGCTGTTCTGGTCTCTGCTTTAGCTGCTGATTTGAAAAGTCTCCTCTTGCATAACAATTACACCTGGCATGCTCACTCGGGAGCACAAGGGGGAATTTTCTTCATCCTTTCTTAAAGATGCAATTGTTTCTGACAGCCAGTGTCATCTGCAGTGACAGATGTCACTTTTGACTCTCATTCACGGCAGACAGCTGAGCTCAAGGAGACTGCTTGGCTTTGAGGATGGCTTTAACTCTTACCTAGAAAAACCAAAGCACAGAAACATTGGGTTTATGGAATTTCCATGGTAGTATATATAGTGGGGTAAGTGTTCTTTCTGCAAAACTCATGTATTTTCCCTATCACCAGCCACCACGTGGACTTCAAATTATTTATTACACTACAGTGTAAACACCAAGGAGGCAGACATAGGGTCTTGCTTTTTGCTTTGTCCTTTGTGACCAGCGTAGTGCTGGACATCTCACAGAAGCTAAATACATAGTAAAAGTTGAATAGATATTTGTTGAATGGTTGAGCAAATGGATGCATATGAAAATTTTAAGTGAGATTTAGCACTCACTTGGTTATATTGTGTAAGGGTGCACATGTGTACCTGTGTGTGTGTGTGTGTGTGTGTGCATGTGAGCTCTGTCATTTTTATCTATTATTCTTATGGAGTTGAGGCACAGTGGTTGGGGGATATACATAAGTACCAATATGCAATTAATGCCATGACTGAAATACCAATGTTGGAGCGTTACTTTTAAAATATCTCAGGGAAATTACCCGGCTTTCTCACATATCTTTCCTTTTTCTAGTATTTTCTAGTATTTATTTTTCAATTCCTTTATATATTCGTGCACTCAACATATGATCACAATCGCTGTTTTGTAGTCATATTTCCATTCTCATTTTGATTTTGAACCTCACAGCAAGGTAGGTGTTATTCCTCACTCTACATGACCAGGGTGGAGGTTCAGTGGGTGATGTGACTTGGGCATAACCAAGAAGGGCAAATGGCAGCACCAAGAATCACACCGAGCTCCTGTGGTGCCGAATCTGATGCCTGTCTGCTCTGGGAGGTGATGCCTGGCAGAACTGGATGATGTGTCCTGCCCCCTGGGACCTATAGAGACTCCTCTTCTGTCTGGTGAACTTCATGACTAAAGTGTCTATTTACTGAGCTTTGTTGATACAAAGTTATAAAACAGAAGCAGTCAGACCCATTATTTTTCACAATTATGATTGTTGTTGGAACTACATCTAGACCTTGTTGTTGATTTCTCATTCATTTGTTTCAGATGTGAGTTAATGAAATGGAATATAAGGCTAAAAGATCACGACAGGCACAATTCTCTTAGGATCTTGAGATCTCTGAGTCACAATTTTTCAACCACTAAAAAAAAATTTCAATGAATTAAAAATGGGAGAGACACAACTGTTAGTTTCAATTAGCTCATCAAAAATAAGAATAGGAGGATAACAAATTTTGAGTACATGGAAGATCAAATTTCTCTGTCTATATTCCTAACTTGGGATTATTTTGACCTGATGGGTTAACCCTTGGATGCCTAGTCCTTAATAGAGGTTATTAAGAAAAATAATATTTTTGAGTTCTGACCATTATTATGCATACATATTTTATTAAATATGTATGCTTTTGAGTGTTTAGTCATATATCACAGAAATAATTCTGACAGTGCTATGAACACATAATATAATGCCTTGATGACTCTATCTAGCATTTTTCTTCCAATAAGCTCAAAAAAGTTCCCATTATCTGTATTATTTATTTTGTACTTTTCTCATTTTCCAAAACACCTAGGGATAGGGAGAGTTTGAGAAATTTTTCAAAAGGCACATATCCCTAGATTCTTCATCTTCTCCACTCTCCTAAGCTACTGGTTTGGACTATGCACTGTTAGACACAAGGAATAAAGTTTTTTGTTTTTATTATTATTGTTTGGGATTCACTGAGGGTACAAAGAATTAGGTTACACTATTTGCATTTGTTAGATAAAGTCTCTCTTATAATTGTATCCTGCCTCCAAGATGTGTGCCATATCCCGTGACCCCCTCAACCCCCCACCTTCCCCTCTCCCTACTTATTCGTTCCCCTCCCCTCCCCTTGTTTTAGCTCATCTACTGCCTGCGTATTAGAATAGACTACGTTAGATTCTTGCTTCTCCATTCTTGTGATGCTTTACTAGGAAGAATGTGTTCCACCTCCATCCAGGCTAATACAAAAGATGTAAAGTCTCCATCTTTTTTAATGGCTGAATAGTATTCTATGGCATACATACACCACAGCTTGTTAATCCATTCTTGGGTTGGTAGGCATTTAGGATGTTTCCACATTTTGGCAACTGTGAATTAAACTACAATAAACAGTCCAGTGCAAATGTCCTTATGATAAAAGTATTTTTTTTCTTCTGGGTAGATGTCTAGTAATGGGATTATAGGATCAAGTGGGAGGTGTATTTGAATTCTTTGAGAATTCTCCATATGTCCTTCCAAAAATGTTGTTTTAGTTTGCAGTCCCACCAGCAGTGTAAAAGTGTTCCCTTATCTCCACATCCATGCCAGCCATCTGCAGCTTTGAGACTATGATGGGGTAAGGTGATATCTCAGGGTAGTTTTGATTTGCATTTCTCTGATGATTAGGGAAGATGAGAATTTTTTTCATATGTTTGTCAGCCATTTGTCTGTCTTCTTTAGAGAAAGTTCTATTCATGTCTCTTGCCCAGTGACCTATGGGATTGTTGAGTCTTTTTGTTGTTGTTGATTAATTTGAGTTCTCTATAGATCCTAGTTATCAAGTTTTTATCTGATTCATAATATATAAATATCTTTTCCTATTCTGAAGGTTGTCTACTTGCTTTGGTTGTTATCTCCTTAGCTGGACAGAAGCTTTTCAGTTTAAGTAAGTTCCATTTGTTTATTTTTATTGTTGTTGCAATTGCCACAAGAGTCTTCTGCATACAATCTTTCCCCAGGCCAATATCTTCACATGTTTTCCTAGACTTTCTTCGAGGATTTTTATTGTTTCATGCCTATGTCTAAAAAAAACAAAAACAAACAAACAAAAAGGAACAGAGTCTCACTTATTGTTTTTCTAGGGACAGAGTCTCACTTTATTGCCCTCAGTAGAGTGCTGTAGTGTCACAGCTCACAGCAACCTCCAACTCCTGGGCTTAGACAATTCTCTTGCCTCAGCCTCCCAAGTAGCCGGGACTACAGGTACCTACCACAATGCTCAACTATTTTGGTGGCAGTTTGGCCAGAGCTGGGTTAGAACATACTACCCTCAGTATATGGGACCCATTTTATAGGTGAGAAAATGGCATATTAGGGAATTAAATGATTAGCTCAGGATTACAAAGCGGGAGTTACAGGAACTAAAATCGGGATATGGAACTGTAGATATGAAAGCCAGTACCCTTAGCCATTACCAGAATCCCAAACCAGGAACTACGGGAGACAAGCCAGATGTGGTAAGAAATGGAATCTCAAACCCACTTGTGTAACCTCAGAGTGCATTTCTTTCTGTCTCATGGACCACATATATGGTCTTCTGTTGTCTGTACTAATTTTCTTCTCGTTTCTCACTCTTACTGTGCCTATCCCCTCCCACTTCCCTCAATGTTTTCCATTCAGACTATGATCTGCTACCTTACAGATTCTTCTTCTTCATAACTTGGGGTTACCATGACCACTTTCATCTTAATTCTATTTCAAAGAACTACTTCATATCCTCATCTATAAAAAACAAAAAGACCCATTTAATATTTTAAGCTTCAGTTCCTGCTGTCAATCATCCCATTTCTTTTTTATTTTTTTAATTTAAGTTTTTGAGAGCAAGCACCTAGTTAGTTCAGATCATTTTGTGTGTGTGTGAAGAGGGCAGGGAACAGGTTGTGTGGCTGGAAAGCCCGTGTATGCGTTGGCTGCCTTTCCATCCAGTGCCTAGCCAGGTCCACTCCACCGCAGTCTGGGCAGAACACTCACTGTCCTTGGAGCAGAGCTGGTTCATCACTCTCTAGAGTTTGCATGCTGTAGACATTTCAGTAATTTCCCCTAAAGTTTATGTGTCTCCAAACATTATCCTTTTCACCTGAGACTCTTCAGTTTTATATTATACCAAATGTAACTATATAAAATCATTTAATATTTAATATATACACACATATACAGTTTAAAAATACAAGGACGTGTTCATGCCTGATTCAGAGCTCCAGTGTCATCAATGGCAAGGTCTTTCTTTTTCTCTTATCTCAGTTTCCCTCCCTGTTAGTGTCACTTTCAAGTAAAATTCTCCCACATACAGCTCACAGAAACTGAGAGCTTAATATTTCTACATTTTCAGGGTTACCAAAAAGAGGAATTATACCTCTGTCTTTCAACAAAACATGAATCCTAGCAAGAAATCCCAGATTGTGTCTTCATGCCTTCTATTTGATCCAACACAGTGACTGGAAGAGTGGGGAGCAGTAGAATGTTCCAATGTTAATAACTCACCCTCCACAGAAGCCAGAGATGAGCTTCATACCACAGCAACACTTTGTACTCTAAGCAGGGTGAGGAAGATTTTTTAGAGGAAAATCATAGGGCTTCCCCCAGAAAAGTAGATAAGTGCAAATTTTTCAACTGCACCTTGGAACTTCTGTGATGGGTTTTGAACCTGAAAAGGGAGTAAAGATTCATACTTTCCACTCTGGGTCACTAGCAGCCTTGTCGTGATGCAATCAGCAGAAGTAAAGGCAATGAAGTTTTCTGTATGAACCATGGTTTGAGAACTACAGCAAGACCTCCATTTCCGTAGTGTGACAGTCCTTACCTGAGAGGAACCGGCAAGTGAGGTCAGAACCCCAGACTGCTGCAGGACAGCCTGGTTTCCTCATCTCCCAAAGACGATCAGATGGGCTCTGCTGCCCACTACAAGAAGAAGCAGGTCCTTTAGAGGAAGAATTTTATAACATACAGAAAATACATACAGATGGAACAAGAGGAGGCAGATCATCTGGGGGAAATTAGTTTTAAAAAGTTTTGCTTTTATTACTGATAAATTATGAACCTCAGACAAATTACTTAATAACTTTGGGCACCAGTTTCTTTATTCACAAGATGATGAAATTAGATTTGGTTCTTTTTTTATAGTTTCTATTGCTCTGCTGAAATCCCCATCTGTTCATACATCTTGTCCATCATTTAATCTAGATTTTAACCTACTTTTTATCACAACTTAAGTTTCCTGCATTATACTGCTAATATTTGGCTTCTCTCTGGGTCTCTTTCGATTGATTATTTCTTATTTTGGTGATAGGCCACATGCTTTTATTTCTTCAATGTCTCCATTGTTTTTATTGTATCCTACAGACTATGCACAAAATCAGCAGAGACCTCGGTGAGTATTATTTGCCTCCAGAAAATTACACGTTCCCTATTCTGTGACGTTTAATAGTCTTGGGAGCTGAAATGATCTAATTTATATTTGGCTTTGATGAAGCATTAGTTAAATTCAGTTCACCTAGAGAATTTTCCCTTCAGAAGGACTTGAGACCTGAGGACTAGTAAGGACTAGTAAGATTTCTGAGATCTCTTTCTGTTTTAAAGCCTCTTCTAGCATTTTGAGCCTCTGGAGAGTTCTCTCGGCTCCCCAGCATTGTGCATCTTGGGGGATCTCTCGTAGTCCTCCTGCCCCGCCTTCAGCCTCTGGAGGACTACTGAAGGTTGGAGGACCAATTTGCTGACAGCCGGAGATTCCTTGAAAGACACTCTCTCAGCTCTCCTGCTTTGCCCCAAACATCAAAACAACATGTTTTAGCACTCAGTGAAAACGGCGGGGAAGTGAGGGGTAGGTACAACATTTCTCTGTGCCTGGAGGTTTTGGGGGATTCTAATCTCTCATGTCAGCTTTCGTATGGTCCTCACGCATGCTGTACCAGATTCTTCCCCTTCCGACGATTCTGCCAGGATTGAGATGACTGTTCTCCTCTTTTTAGGCTTCGCCCCTTTCTGAAATTTAGCTCTGTCTCCTTGTGCCTCAGCATTCAGCAGCTCATCTAATGTGCTCTGAGGCTGGGAATGATGGTTCTCTGGATCCAAATCAGAGGTCCCTTCAGATAATTTCAAATGATAGCTTTGAACTTCTGAAGATATAGGAAATCTGAATAAACCGTTAGAGCAGTGGTTCTCAAACTTCCTAATGCTGCAATGTATTTTCATTGTTAAAAAGGGGTCGTGACCCACAGGTTGAGAACAGCTGTGTTAGAGCATTAGTCAAATTCAGTTCACCTAGAGAATTTAGATATAATGGGGATATTATACATCTGTATACTGTGTATAATCAGGTCCTCTTTCATATCTCTTTCTTTTGGCTTCATTTTGATAGTTGAATAAACACTAAGTTAACAACACAGCAACCAATGACAAAAAGAGGTGACATAAGCTGGGACACTGAAGCATATCATGAGCATATTTGTTATTGCTGTTGTTGTTTCATTGCTTTATTTTCATTGTGATGGTTATTTTCTAAAATAAGTACTGATTTGTTTAAGGGGAAAATGTTTTCCTTAAATGATGGATGTTAAGGTGGTTACTTTTGCTTTTACCAAATGCATGGGAGGAGTTCCAAGCTACATTCTATGGAGAAGAGGTAATTTTGACCAGATGTCAAGCATTTGGGTCACAAGTGGAAATAGTATCTCTACTGGGCTTCCACACTAGGGGGATAGCTATTTTGGATCTGCTGCTGCAATGATGCATAAGGAAGAGAGAGGAAAAAACACATTTTATTTTCCAGAGAAGTGGAGGGCAAAGCCGAGTGAGATCTCAGTGTTTTAGTGAGCCACTGACTGCCTTTTGTTTACTCAAGAGTTCATGGTCCTCAGTGCCCTAGGTCCAATCCAAGTTTTTAATACTCATCCCTCATTAATTAAATCATCTGCTTCACATGGGCATAAAGAGATTTTACTTACTTTCAAAAAGTCTAGGTTTCCAAGCACTTTCTCAAATCTCTCCATATTGGCCTTTCAGACTACGAACATTTTGGTCCCCAGGAAGTCTATTCAATCATCTACAAGGGCAAATGAATGGCATTAAGTGCAAGGTGAGTTTGCAGCAGAATTGATTATTTCCTCAGCTGATATCAGTGGAAATCTACTGAGGCTCTACTGCATTCATGAGAAACAGATCATGTTTGACAAATGTGGCTGGATATTTTTATACATTTCCTCTATTGCCTGATAAGGAGGAGTGAGGGAGATGGAATTTATCAGAATATTTGTAACGCTCATGACACTTAACCCACAGGTGGTACAGTTATGAAACTGGCAATGCTTCCTTTCTGGGGAGAGCAGAAGTCACCTAGCTCAGTGCTTAAGCATCAGGCTTTGGAGTCACAGCTAGGTTTGAGTACTGACTGTACCATTTATTTGGGTAAATATCTATGTCCCAGTTTCCTCAGGATAATAGAGGCATCTATTATTTACCTCTTGTTATTCCTTCTATTATACACAATGGTATTTGTGTAGAATGTTGCACAGTGCCTGACACATAGTTGGTTCTTACTAAGTGGTAATCATTGTAATGGATGGAAATTAGAAGGCCTCAAGAAAACTCAATAGCAATAACTCTCAGGGACTTCTTAGTTGTTCTTGTATACTCATTTTATTCTAGCCTGGAGGTATGATTGGATATTTTCTGTCAGTGCTACTGACTAGCAGAGAATCCATTGCTCAAAATCTGTTCAGCTTTGTAATGCATGAAAGGTTTAGCAGGAGTGTCTTGTTTGCTATTCTATTTAGGTTCTACACAGTTCAATATTAAGTGGAGTTTGTCCCCTAGTGGGAAAAGAGAAGGAAATTCAGCTCCAGTGTTCCCTAAGTATTGGGGTGAGACCATCTGGAATTCAACATGTTTCTGTGGATAATTGAGAGGTGAATGTCTGAAGGTGTAGAAAATAGAGGACAAAAGTGGAGGCATGTTATTTCTTGGGCTATCACACCAAGATCTCAGCTACCAAGACTGAGATTTATGCCCACGCTTGGGTAACAGATCCTACAAAATCATGCCAAACAGAACACAAAAGAACAGTTATTTATCTTGTCCCTGATTGTTTAGGTATTTCTTTACTTCTTGATTCCAAAGGGGGACTCAAGAGGCAGAAATGTATAGTGGTTAAGATAAGACAAGAAATTGGAGTCAGTCTGTTTTCAGATCCAGCTATTCTAACTGAAAAACTAGAATAACAATGCTTACAAGACTGGATTCTTTTTTTTTTTTGAGACAGACCCTCAAGTTGTCCCCCTGGGTAGAGTGCTGTGGCATCACAGCTCACAGCAACCTCCAACTCCTAGGCTTAAGCGAGTCTCCTGCCTCAGCCTCCCAAGTAGCTTGGACCACAGGTGCCCACCACAATGCCCAGCTATTTTTTGGTTGCAGCCATCATTGTTATTTGGTGGGCCTGGGCTGGATTCGAACCTGCCACCTTAGGTGTATGTGGCTGGTGCCTTAGCCACTTAAGCCATAGGCACCGAGCCACAAGACTGGATTCTTAAGAGCTAAAAGAAGATAAGGTCTATGAGATACAGTGCTCAATAAAGCTTAGCTCTTCCTCTTAAGTCAGAAAACAAAACTTAAGCTTACACACGCTTCCTCTTAAGGCTGAAGATGTATAAAAACCAGATGTCAGTTGAGGTGCTTTTGGACCATAAACCACATTTTCAAATGAGACTCCATTCATTCAACCACATCTTCACAGTGGCTATCACTTGGTGTCTACAGATGATTAGTAGAATAAAGTGAAAAGGTGGCATTTCAAACTATCTTTCTTTCCTGAATTCAGGCATTTAGCTGTGCGTAAGGGCATTGAAATCTGCAGGATGTCATCAGGGTCAATGCCAGGGATAAAACAGTGCCAAACCACCAATGACTGCTCTGGCTTAGCCAAGCATTCATTGAACCATCAGTCAAGGTTCACGGCTTTGACATGTGTACTTGCTGGGAGCTCCACTGGGCCAAGAGAATGACTGGCTGCAGAGGCAGCAAGCCAGCAACAGTGTGCCCATCCTTCCATCAGGGAGGCCAGGAGGCCCAAAGAGCAATTTGCAGCAAATATTCACACTCAAGGCATCTCCCACTGTGAGTCCTTTTATGGTTCTTCACCATTTCTGCCCAAGTGTAAAATAAAAGTATCCATTTTAATAGATAATTTTTACAAATACTGATTCTGCTGTGCTAATTATAGAAAAAGTTAGATGCTCAGAACAACAGAGTAGAATCTCATTTATCTTTGTAGTCTCCTGGGCTTAGCACAAAGCTCAGAATAATGATTCTTTAAAAAAAATTGTTCACTGTCTCATACACTCTCCCGTATTTGTTCATGTACAGAGGCCATCCAATCTCATTCATTATGCCACTATGTAGATAAAAATATTGATGCTCAGAGAGGGGAAGAACTTGCTCAGGATCACAGCCCTTAAACAAGACTCAGTCATTGATCAAGACTAGTTATTTGATTGCAAGCAACAGCTATCCATTGTAGTAACCTCTGCTTCCATAATAGGCAGATAAATTGACAGACAGACAAGTAAGAAAGATACAACTCATGGAATTGAAAGAAGAGCTGAAGGTCCAGCAGCTATTGGAAAAGACAGAAATAAGCATCTTCCATGTTTCCAGGTCCTTGGTGGCAGGAACCAATGGGTAGTCTCTCCAGGATTCTGCCACGAGACGTATCAGCCTCTTGTATGCCACTTCATGCATGTGACTGCCCAAGATTGAAATTCATGGAGGGGGAATCTGATTGTCATCGAGTCAAATCTTGGGTCCTCCCCCTACACTGTGGTGAGGGACTTTGGACTCCAGGATTGACATCCCTCTAGAATACATGAGGTCAGAGTCAGGATCATATCTCAAAAGGATGCTGAGAAAACAGAAAATCAAACAAAAATAAATACAAAACAAGGGCACACTACATGTTTAAAACAAGACAAACCTTTTTTTCTACCAGTAAAGACTTAATTTTAACATACATAATTTTTAACTTTCTAGAAAATTGAGAAACAGGTACCTGCTTGATCTAAAATGGCTTCTTCAGTGTAGCTTCAGACTGATGGATAACAATTAAAGCCCCCGGGACTGCCTCCAGCTTTTCTTCCTGAGCATGGCCCTGTTTCTGTGCTGGAAGTAAGAAACTTGCTGTCCCAGGGCTTAGCCTCTCTCTGGAGAGTAGACACAACGAAGAAAGCGCCTGGTATAGAATATCTTAGCCCTTGCTGAGTATTTCAATTACTTGGAAAATTAAAAAAAAAAAAACCACATTAGTCATATTTTAGACAGAGCAAGGTTTACCCTCAAGTAAAACTGTGACCCAGGGAGAAGGCACAGTACCCAGAGGATAAGGAGGCCTGGGTTTGGATCCCTACTCAGTCATTTGCTATTTTGGACAAGGTTGTTTTCCCTTTTTAACCTCAGTTTGTGAATATATATAATTAATGAGGATGTTGAATTAGATACTTTCTAATAAAATGGTATGACAAGTAAACGTTTAAATGAATAAATGTTTTAAAACTTGAAACTAAACTCCACTCCATGGTTGAGCTTTACTTGGATTCTTTTAAACACAATTTCAGGACATATAGAAAAGGACAAATAGATACCATTCAAACACTTTTTAAAAATTACCTTAATTCCATCTTTGTTTGATCTCCAAAATAATGTAAATCACCAATATTATGGCCACTGCCTTCTGGCCTCTGACGCAGGTGTGATTGTTTTGAATGTCTGAGCCGTCACTTCTGCTTCCTCCTGCAGAAGTGGGCACAGTGGGTTAACAGGTCACTCAACCTCTTCTTTATGATTTTCTCAAGAGCAGAAATTTTAGGCAATGTTGGCATTCAATTGAGACTTTTGGATTTCATTCAAGGCACTTGCAAAAGTTTCCCTCTTAATAAAAACATTAAACAGCAGGTAAGCATAGTTTCTGAACAAAGAGAACACTAGACAGATACTGCAAGTGTTGCACATGTTTTTCTTTTTTATGTATAATTAAACTTCTTTGGTGGGGGCCACAGAGTTTAATTGTCATATTGTATTTCTACCATTGCAAGGGAAAGAGAAGTTACATTAGATTTCAGTAGATCTCAAATAATCCAGGTATTGTTTTGAATTCTAAGATAGGGCCTTAATCTTTGTTTTCAAGAAGTCTACAGGTGATAAGGAATGGGGTGTGTTCTCCATGGTCCCTCCAATGCATGAAATAAAGACTGTAGGAGACTGAGCACCAGGGTTATAGGAGCAGTCATCAGTTCTTTCTTTCTTTCTTTTTTTTTTTTTGCAGTTTTTTTTGGCCAGGCCAGATTGAACAAGGGTTGGGAGCAGGACAATCTCCTAGCCAGCATGGAGATGTTTTGCAGCCTGGAGACAAGACTCAAGCAACTGAGTGCTCCAACATGATAAGATTGAGCACTCATTAGCAAGCAGGTGTTATAATTTGAACATCTGTGGTGCAACAGGGTGGGAATCGAGCCTGTGGGGAAAGAGCACATAGTTATCATTAAGCACGTAGTCCTTGTGGCATGCCCACCACCTGCCCCCCACCCCCGCCCCTGCACCTGTTGTATAATGTTTCAACAAAAGGCCACAACAGAGGTTACTTGGGGCTTCCCTGCACATATGGGGATTCCACCTCTTGCAAGAATTGTACTTCTGTCCACGTCCCAGCTGATTCCTTCGCACAGTGGCAAGGTGACCTGGAGGCACCGACAAGAGACATCATCCATATTTACCTATAAGGTTAGCCAAAAATCACCTTTTTGCACAAGCCAGCCTAGCCAGATGTTCAAGTGCTCTGTTTGGTTGGCTACCCATCAGGGTATGGAGGAGCAAAGCAGACACAGAAGATAGATTCATGATAAATATCTGTTACTTTTCTAGATAATCTGCAACTTTGAGAAAATTGTTTTTCTGGTACTACCAAAATGAATTCATCAAAAGATAGCCTAATGATCAGACTGAGCTGCTGCTTTGATATTATTAGACTCCAGGGAGTAAATGTCTCTCATTATTATAAAAAGGGAATTATGGGCTTTTTCTCTGTGAACCATAAGATAATCTTATCTCCATCTTCATTTTTCTAGGTGGTTATGCTAAATATGTAAACATTCCCCTTTTTCAGCTGGCCAAAGATACTCTGTTTTAAAGATGCTGATGCAAGAACCTAGAACATCAGGAATGCTGCATGGGGTAAGAATGTCCTGGTTGCCAGGGTCCTGGTTCAAATACTGGCAGCAATAGGACTTTAGCTGAGACTACATTGAAGCTGTCCTTTGTCTTGGTCAGGTTTGTTTTTTGTTATAATTAGCACGTATCCTCGTAATTGAGTTAAAATATTAAGGGGGGATATTGTGTAAGAATGCAGGAGTATTTTTACAGAACTGAGGGGTGTTAATTACAGTCTGACCTCTGAAGAGACTGGGTTGAAAAACTGAGTATCTATTCTCTACCTCTCTTTCTCTCTCTCTCTGAGGCCATATGGTCTCTCCTTTCCCTTTTTTCTGTGCCTTAGCTTCATTCTTCTCTTTTTTGACACTCCTGCTGAATCTCCATCTCTGCCCATATGGTACAAGACAGCTGCCCCCGGCTTCCTCATTCACATGCCCTTGACACTCTCACATGCCAAGCAGTGAGTGAGGACTGAAACTCTCATATCCTTGACTTTGAGTTCCAAGTAAAGGGTCTCTGATCAGCCCAGTTGGGCCCATTTTATCCACTCGTGGTTCAATCAGGGACTTTTCTGGAAACCCTAAAGCCTATATATGGTCTCCAAGAAAAAAGAATCCTTTCTTGAACATTGTGGTGAGCCCTTCATGCACATTATCTGTCTGAAGTTCACAGAAACCTGAAGGTCAATATTAAGATCTCATTTTATGCACAAAAAAGCAGTGTCTCAGAGCAGTTAAGTAATTTGCCCAGGATCATACATGTGTAATAATGGTAGCAGTGGAATTTGAATCCAGCTCTCCCCACTTTTACTATCCCATGCTTTTTACCATTACCTTTCTTGCTTTAAAACAGGGCTTCTCAAATTTCGTTCAGCATCAGTGCTCATGAAATCCCAGATTTCTGGGCCCTCTGCCCAGAGACACTGTTCTGTAGGTCTAGGGATGGGGCTAGAGAATTTGCATTTCTAGCACGCTCTTTTGTGATGGTGTCAGTCCAAGGACCACACTTTGAGAAGCACTGCTCTGAAGAACCAAGAAGTTAACCTTCTCATGAATTAGGAAATTTCTTGGAGTAGTAAGCAGACCTCAGAAATAATAAGAATAGAAGAACTGCTTGTGAGTTCATTTATTTACTTTGTCTAATTTCAAAGTTTTCTCATTCATCTTTTAACACATTTCTTTATAAGAAAAAACCCTTAGGATATTTACATTTTGAAGGACTCTCAGGAGTCCCATGTTCATAACACAATTGTTAGAGGGTATTAGAAAAGTCACCTTGCAAACTTTTCTCCCTCAACCCTCCACTCAAAAAAAAAAAAAAAAAAAGACATTCTGATGCATTAGAGCAGCAGTTGTCAACCTGTGGGTTGCGACCCACAGCAACTGTATTAAAGGGTTGCAGCATTAGGAAGGTTGAGAACCACTGCATTAGAGAAATAATTCTGAATAACACTGCATCACAGGGAGATAGCAGAGCTCAGTGTCCTGAACTAGAATATACACAAACTTCCCTTTTCTCATTCCATATTTTTTTAAAAAGGCTAGACGCGGTGGCTCGCACCTGTAACCCTAGCCCTCTGGGAGGCTGAGCAGAATAGTACACCATCTCTACTAAAAATAGAAAAATTAGCCAGGCATCATGTCAGGCCCCTGTAGTTCCAGCTACTCAGAAGACTGAGGCAGGAGGATTGCTTGAACCCAGGAGTTTGAAGTTGCTTTGAGCTGGGTTGACAACCAGGAACTCCAGCCGAGCAACAGAGTAAGACTGTTTCACTTTTTCTGGAAGGCAGCGAAGAGAGTGAACTACTACCACATTCAACATCATGGATGCTCCTTACATGTCCAGCAGTACATGAGCAAAGCCAAACAAAAAAGAGCACATAACCGGGTACTTCCCTATGTATGAAGTTCTAAAATAGGCCAAATTAATTTATGGGGATGGAATTCAGGACTGTGGTTGAATGGACCCCAATTTGCACTTTCGGTCCTCCTCCCCTTCAGCACCCCCTTCAGCACATCATATCCCACAGAGACCCGGAGTTAGCCCAGAGTCACAGCAGACCCCTCTAAACCCTGCATTCCTATCCTCAGTCCTCCTGGTAACTAACCACCCCCAACCCTGTAAATCTAATCTTGCGAAGATTCTACCTACTGCCCTCCACCCTCAACTGAAAAAATATATAAAACTCCATTCCTTTGTTATGCGGGTAGTAAGCATTTGAGGTCTGAACCAACCTTGGTTGGCTAGCCAATAAAGGACTCCATACCTAATCTGAACTCAGTGTGCTGGTGTTTTCTCTATAATTTCACTTGCGTGCAGTACTACATGGTTACTGTTGGGGTAGTTCCATAATGCTCCTGTATTCTTCCTTAATACCCCCCTTAAACAAAAACCTGCCTGCTTAATTATAAAGAACAGTTCGTCTGGCTTGGCGCCTGTGGCTCAATCGGCTAAGGCGCCAGCCACGTACACCTAAGGTGGCGGGTTCGAATCCCCAGCCCGGGCCCGCCAAACAACAATGATGGCTGCAACCAAAGAATGGCCAGGCATTGTGGCGGGCGCCTGTGGTCCCAGCTACTTGGGAGGCGGAGGCAGGAGACTCGCTTGAGCCCAGGAAATGGAGGTTGCTATGAGCTGTGATGCCATGGCACTCTACCCAGGGGGATAGCTTGAGGCTCCGTCTCAAAAAAAAAAAAAAAAGAAGAACAGTTTGTCTGTCTCTAAATCACCTGTAAATGAGTTTTCAATCTCTTTGCACATCTAGAGATCCGTTACTGTGCTCAGCCAATAGAGATCCTTCTTCTCCAGCCCCACCCTTTGTCTCTACACCAGAAGATGCTACCCAGTTACCCCACCAAGGAAGGACTTGCTGCCCACTTGTGGAGGGAAAAGATCAGCAGACAGCCTCAAGCTGTCAGCTCTTTCAAGGTTGCCCTCCTCTGCTGAAAGCTTTCCTGCCCAAGGTCAGGCTTTTCCTACAGAAGCCTATATCTGTTTTATCGTATTAAGCAAAGTGGGGATATAAAGGGCCAATCATCTTGGTGATGTCTGATAGGCAAAACTTGCTCAAAAGATTCCTCATTAGATTGGCCAAGACTGTTAGGGCCTGCACCCTACAGATTCTTACTCAGCATCTCCTTCCAGACAATACGACCTGTAACACAGGCTAATATTCCCCTTAACATGAAATCTTCATGTTCAGCACATTTTTGAGTGTCTATTACATGCCAGGCATAGTACTACCTCATGGGATTACACTAGTAGAATAATAAACCTGTAGATTCTGCCCTATGACACTTAAGGTCTTGTAGAGGAAACACACAAAAACACCAGCAAGCAAATGAATATGGATGGGTGCACAAACGGGAAGCTCTTTGGTGTATATTGTGGTTGATCAGTTGGTACTTTGTATATCTTCAGTAAATTTTTGTCTGGATCTTTGGACAAAATTTATTTGTGGAATATTGGACAGCCAGCTATCACTGGGATTTCTTTCAGTTCAGTGAGTTTTCTCTTCTGCCTCCTCATTCTTTATTAAGAAAAGGATTCAGACTGTAGCTTCCTAATTTTAGATATCCCCATTGGCAACTGGAGCATCTATTTTGGAGACATAATTGAAAAGACTGAAGATTACACTGATGACCTTTTGGCTGATAGATGATGAAAAAGAAGACAAGATAATCTGGTGAAGATTTCTGGAATACCAGAGTTTCTAATTATAAGAAATGCCATTTCTTTCCTATGGACCCAAACAGTGGCAAGGTTTTAGTTAAGGTGATTTAGAGGAAGCTAGAGAGGGGGGTGGATGCTTGGGCCATAATGAAGAGAAAAAAATTGGTTATTCTGCCATTAGCTTTTACTCTGTAATATTTTTAGCTCCCAAAGACACTTGAATATTGAGTTGGGCATTTTGTCCCCTGGGATTGGGCAGGCTCTAGAAAAAACACATACAGTTTGTGTGTACATTTTCTCATTAAGCATTACCTTTTAAAGCTCCCTAGTGGCAAATTAGGTAGGCCTGAAGAATTATTATTGCATCTAAGCCACCATGTATGCTTTGGGATTATGATGTAACTCAGAAATATTAACTCCATCATCTGGGTGCCTAGAGGCTTAACAAACTTATGTATTTATGTTTGAAATAAATACATAAACAATAAAACAGTTAACAATTACTGAGGACTCACCATGTGCCAAATACTTAACTATGCATTTTCCCATTTAATCCTCAAGTATCCTGTAAGCTAGGTATTATCATCCTTTCTGTTTTACAGATGAAGAAAATGAAGTTTGGGTGGATTCAATAATTTGCATACAGCTAGTACCTGGCCACGCCAGTGATAAACCTCAGTGGACCTTGATTACATTCATGATAAAGTAAGAGCCCATTCATCCGGAAGCCACTAAAAGTTTATAATATAATTGTTTCATAGTCAGCAACTCATGACTTCTTGTTTATACATTAATTTGAATGCCATTCTAATCAGCCTGTGTCTGGAATTAAAAATGGCTTGATCCATTTGATTCAATCCACTAAAAGATCATGAAGCCCATAAGGGATTTTGGTTTCTGGGGAGAGAAAATAAGACAAAGGTAAAGAACATGCCTTTTCAGTGTCAGTGATGTCAGAGTTTATCGGGGATTTTAGTCTTTTATTATTATTATTATTATTATCATTATCATCACCATTATTTTTAAGTCTATCACTCATTCCTACTCCTCATTTCTTCTCTGTAATTTAGCAAAGCTGGACTCTTACCCAAAGCATTATTGACACAACTATTGGGAGCTCAGCATGCTATTTGGCAAAGAACCAATGAAATCTTCCTGACTAACATGGAATGGAAACTCTGCAGTCTCTATCTCATTAGTACTGTTAGTATTAAATAGGCAGACAGCCTGGCACCTAATTATACTATCACGAACACTATTTCATTTGAGGTGTGGCTCCAGTCACCAGTTGATAAACCTCACCTTTGGGGAACTCTGCCTGCTCCATATCCACAGACACATGTCCCTAGAAGTCATGTCTGAACTACCCAGGACTCTGGGCCATGTCTGGTTAGTTGCTAGGTTAAAACTCCCCAGGCTAAGCCAACTTGATTATGTTCCCTGGGATTTTTGGTGCCCTCTCTCTGTCTTTGTGAGTAGCTACATGAATAATATCTAAACTCGTGGGTAATGTGATAGCCATAAATTTGTATGTGACAAGGAGCAAAGAAGGCCTGTCTGTAATCAGAAAGACAAATAGTACTGATGTGCAAAGGGAGATGGCCATGAGAAGTGGAGAGAAAATCACAGAAGTGTTTGAATTTCTGGTCTGGTCTCATAAATTCTGGTTACAATCCCCAAGTCATTCTTTTATTCTTATAATAAATTCCCACTCTTGGCATAAGCTAGCCTGAGTTTGTTTCTGTCACTTGTCATCACTGACACTTAACTAAAATATAAACCAAGCTTCATCTTTACCAGAGTTGCCATGTAGAGTTGTACACCCCACAACAGTGGGGAGTGCCAGTCACATCATAGATTGCATTACATAACCACATGCGGTGCCCTGATTTTTATGCTCATTGAGTCCTTGAGCAATATATTTCCTGAGCGCTTAACTCAATTCATCAAATATTGATTGAGCACCTCTTCTACTCAATCTGTTCTACTCCAGAGATTGTACTAGGCATAGGATTAAAAGATTAAAAATAAAAACAGGCCCTACACTCCATATGGTCACAATCTAGGATAACAGACCAACAAAAACAATCAACATAATGTGACATAGATAACACAGAAGAATTTCAGAGAGAAAAGTAAATAAATTCTTCAGGAAGGATCAGGGGAGGCTTCAGAATAGAAAGACCCCAGCAGACTCCAGGCATTACGAACAGCATGTATGACAGCGTGTGGAGGTGCAGAACAGCATGCACGACAGCGTGTGGAAGTGCAGAACGGCATGCATGACAGCGTGTGGAGGTGCAGAGTGGCATGCATGACAGCGTGTGGAGGTGCGGTGCAGAACGGCATGCACGACGGCGTGTGAAGGTGCAGAACGGCATGCACGACGGCGTGTGGAGGTGCAGAGTGGCATGCATGACAGTGTGTGGAGGTGCAGAATGGCATGCATGATGGCATGTGGAGGTGCAGAACGGCATGCATGATGGCATGTGGAAATGCAGAACAACATGTGTGACAGCGTGTGGAAGTGCAGTATAGCATGTGTGACAGCGTGTGGATGTGCAGAACGGCATGCGTGACAGCATGTGGAGGTGCAGAACGGCATGCATGACAGTGTGTGGAGGTGCAGAACGGCATGCACGACGGCGTGTGGAAGTGCAAAGTGGCATGCACAACGGCGTGTGGAGGTGCAGAGTGGCATGCACGACAGCGTGTGGAAGTGCAGAACGGCATGCATGATGGCGTGTGGAAGTGCAGAGTGGCATGCACAGTGGCATGTGGAGGTGCAGAACGGCATGCATGATGGTGTGTGGAAGTGCAGAGTGGCATGCACGACAGCGTGTGGAAGTTCAGAACGGCATGCTTGACGGCGTGTGGATGTGCAGACTGGCATGCACGTCTGCTTGTGGAGGTGCAGAACGGCATGCCTGACGGCGTGTGGACGTGCAGAGTGGCATGCACGACGGCATGTGGAGGTGCAGAACGGCATGCACAACAGCATGTGGAGGTGCAGAACGGCATGCATGATGGCGTGTGGAAGTGCAGAATGGCATGCATGACGGCGTGTGGAAATGCAGTATAGCATGTATGACAGTGTGTGGAAGTGCAGTATAGCATGTGTGACAGCATGTGGAAGTGCAGTATAGCATGTGTGACAGCGTGTGGAAGTGCAGTATAGCATGTGTGACAGTGTGTGGAAGTGCAGTATAGCATGTGTGACAGTGTGTGGAAGTGCAGTATAGCATGTGTGACAGCGTGTGGAAGTGCAGTGGCATCGTTTGTTTCCAGAACCATGGGCAGTTTCACTTGCTGCAGGTGGAAGGGGAGTGAGGGCTGGAGGATGGAGTCACAAAAAGCTTTACATACCAGCCTACAGGGCTTGTGCATTATGCTCTAGAGTAAAGCTTTTCACCTCATAATGAAATACAAATCATCTGGGAATTTTGATAAAATGCCAATTTTGATTCAATAGGCCCCGGTTTGCACTCGTTGCATTTCTAACAAATTCCATGGTGATGCCAGTGCTGTTGTCTGTAGACCACCCCACTTGAGGCAAAACACTTTAAGCAATGGGGCATTATAGGTTACTAAGCAGGAAACAATACAGTATTCCTGAAAGATCACCCTGATGTACTGGGAGGGTCATGTTAGGGGCATAGGAGGCAGGGAAAAATTAAGGAAGGAGACCAGTGGCTTGGCGCCTGTGGCTCAATCGGCTAAGGCGCCAGCCACGTACACCTAAGGTGGCGGGTTCGAATCCCCAGCCCGGGCCCGCCAAACAACAATGATGGCTGCAACCAAAAAATGGCTGGGCGTTGTGGCCGGCGCCTGTGGTCC
>CAUYQV010112421.1:0-14046 GCA_963574575.1 Galagoides demidoff
AAAGTATTCCTTTGAATACTTTAATTCAATCCACATATTAACATATTAATGCAGTTGAATTCTTCAGTTCAAGAATATGTAAAGTGAATTTTATTAGTCAAAGGTATCTGGCATATGAAAATAATTCCTAGAGTCAGACATTATGTTACTCGATTTGTCTATATATTGATATTTAAGTCTGTTTAATTTTGTTAGCATCAAAATTTTGGCACCAGGAAAGCAATTCTGATTATTGATTAAATAATGGAACCCAAAGCAAGATAACTGCTGAAACTTTTGTTCATACACATACAAACAGGTACAGTCTCACAAGTCAGAGTGGCCAAATGCCTTCTTAGTTAAAGTGAAATATACTTTTATTATTTGAGAATTGCACTTCATTGCTGTGCAGTGATGAATAAAACCCATATGAAAATCTATTTAATGAAATCTGAACCAGATATTGTAATAGGAAAATTGATCCTACATTTTATTTTATAAAAGTGACAGTATAACTTTGGTCTCATATTATTCTCTTTATTGACTTCTATGTGACGCTGCGCCAGTTATTATTTTCTCATCCTTGATAAGATATAACTCTATTTGATTGCTTTTCTGATGTTTGACAGCAAAGGATGGTGTATTGATTCAAGGTAAGAGATCTGAGAACAGAATTTTTAAGGAAAATTCAGTAATGAAGTCAATTTTCTATCAGCCTTTGTGCACATGGGTATAGATAAAAGAGGATGTTTAACAAAGAATAGCTAAGCGAATTAGTTACCATAGTCCTTTGGTAACTTCATAATAAACTTCTCCTTTGCAAAACTTTCTGTTCTATCTAATTATCAATAAAGTTATAGGAAGTTTGTGCTCATCAGTAGTATTTGTTGTCTCTGAAACAGTAGTAAATATATAGCAATTTTTTAAAATGATATAAGAAGGGTCTTTACTATGAATACCAATCTAAACTATGTCTTTTATTTTTTAATTAAATTTCAAAGCTATCAATTCTTGATGGATATTTTAGCTATTCTTTAGAATTAAAAATTATAATAAATTATAAAAAGTTAAAAAATAAAAAAAAGATGATGCCCAAAAATAATCTTATTATCCTATTGGATAATATTAAAAGTGATTAATGTACATTGAGAAAAAATTTTTAATACTTTTTGTATGTAGGAAATATGTTGATTAATTTTCAAATTTAGTGTTATACTCACATATTCAATGTGTGTCTGAGTACTAGTCAAGAGAAAGTAATTTTAATTTATATGCTTCATATATTTTTATTAATAAATTCTTACTGTATTAAGATAGTCACGGTGACTCTTTAAACCAAAGTATACCTGTGTGATAGAGAAAATATATGGATAATATTGAAACCATTAAAATGTTTATGAAATGCACTTATTAATTATTTATTTGATAGAAGCTATAGCATATGGATTTTAGCCATAGTGGTGGTTTATGATAAATACATAAATTTAAAAATAAATGAATATTTCATTCTTTATACAACATGATGTTATATAAATTAACTGGATGTAGAAGTGTATTTAATCTTTTACTTGAAATTAAAGTTGACTTTGATTATATATATTCTATTTCTTTTTTTTAGAGACAGAATCTCACTTTATCACCCATGGTAGAGTGCTGTGGTATCACAGCTCACAGTAACCTCCAACTCCTGGGCTTAGGCAATTCTCTTAGACAACGGGCATCTACTACAGTGTGCAGCTATTTTGTTGTTGTTGTTGTTGCAGTTTGGCTGGGGCTGGGTTCAAAACTGCTATCCTGGGTATATGAGGCCAGCACCCTACCCACTGAGCCACCCCTGATTATATATATTCTTTGTCGTATTTTCCTTCCTTTGTAGTGTAGTCATTTTTCCATGTTCTTGATTTATGTGTCCAATTTGGTCATAACATAAATAGTAGGTTTACAGTTCACATTAAGAAAGGGAAAAGTATTTTTAAGTGATCGGCTTCAATGTTGTACATGCCTATTTGTATATGGGAAAACAGTAACATACGTGGAAGTTGATATGTTTGAGCTCTTCATTGGATTAAAATATAAAACCCATATGTCCATTTGCCATCAGATTCAGTAGATGGCATAATTCCTGAATTTCATATTATTTTACATGAGGACTTATATTGCATCTCCTCTTGCTCCTCTTTCTCTCTCTAATACATACATCTGCAGGAGATTACCATTTAAAGAATCTAGGATACCACATTCTCAATTGAAAAACATAATAATCTTATAAAAAAGAACCATAGTTTTGTGGTTAAATCATAAAGTGTATGTTTGTTTTGTTTTCTGAGTGCTTGGGATTCCTGTTATTTTCTTATTTCACTTTAAATGATTTTTAAAATATTTTTTCTTAGAAGTTTCTTATCACTGCAATTTGATGCACTCTTTAACCCTGGAACATTTTATAGTTTCTTCAGTGAGTTAATGCCTTCAGTCAGTTTCTTTTGTTCATCACTTTTATACAAACCTTACCATTCTAACTTATCTAATAGTGACAGGAAACTGTTTTCTGATTTAAACTGAATAAAACCTGAATAGTAGGTTCCGTCAAGAGGGAGAAAAATAGCCAAGATCATGAGCTGGATAATATAACTGAAAGTAAACATAATAACTCAAAGGTAGAATTTTTCAAATACAAAGTTTATATTTTTTTTCTTCAAGCAGTGAGTATTTATCATAATGTAAACAGTTTATTCAAGGGAGATTTTTGTTATTGCTGCTGCTATTATTAGAGAAACTTAGTTTCTGTATTTTAGCTAGGAGATATATCCAACTCATAAAATACAATATGTAGTCAACTGAATATAAGCAAATTTTAATATAACAAAATCACATCCAGCGTGCTAACTCTTAACTTTTTGTATTATTCAGTTGTTACTAGAAAAAAACAGACACATATTCTAGTTAATGGTGACAAATTGACAGCATCTGTTCAAACTCACTCAGATAAGTGTAACATTATCTTTCAAACAAGACATTGAGCTGTTAAGTTCCAAGAGAACAAGATATTAAAACACGAGAAAAACTAGAAGACAGAACAAAAGCCAAGACTGGTTTTTAAGTAGGGAAAATAAACAAACAAACACAAACAAAACTATGTCTTAAAGCAAAAATGGGAAACCCCTGAAAGCAAATAGATTGAAACTCAGAGCCCCAAAGGGATGTAAAGAGCTCTTAAGTTGAGGGTGGACGTGGTAATAAAATTGAAAGATTATATGAAAATCTGTTTAAGAAGGAGTTTGAACACAATATCCTCTATCCAACCCTTTATATCCCGTAAACCTTCCAACACACCCCAACAGTGCAATATAGGCCCATTCTTTAAAAAAAAGTACACATATGAATATAAAAGGTAATGATGAATAATCGAGAGTCAGAAGAGTAGGAGGGTAGGAGAGAAGTGGTTGATGAGAAAATAATTAATGGTTACAATGTACACTACTCAGGTGATGGATATGTTAAATGTCCTGAGTTGATCTCTAGGCAATTTATGCATTTAAAAAACTGCATATGTGCCCTTATAAATAAAAGCATATGGTTAAAAAACAAAATACAAAATAGAGTATTAGTAAAGTACTAGAATTTGGGAATATAAAAGATTTCCCAAACAGGAAATATTCATGTCCAAGATGAAATTTTAGACTGGAATTTTAGAATTTTAGACAGGAATCAGCCACAGTCTCAAAGAATACAATCAGTACTTAGAAATTCATTCTCACATATTAACAGGAAACAAAGGTCACAAGACATCTCATTGAAACCCATAATAAATTGGAAAGACTAATAAGTTTTAAACTTGAAAGGAATGTGGATTTTACAAAGAGATGATTACTTTAAACACTGCTGTTCATATCCTTTGAGGAATAAGAGATGTCCTCTATCAAAAAAGGACATAAATATATGTGTGTATAAAAGGAATGTAAAGAAAGAAAAATCTAACCTCATATATTCACAATATGATTTTAGAGACAAAAACTCAATAAAAATGTTCAGAAGGTAAATTTGTGGAATCAACCCAGCTTATAGAAATATTAAGAGAAAGAGACAGAAAACATTTTAAGAAACAGACCAACCAAGAAACTTAAACTAAGTGAAGTTAAAATACGGTGAGGTATAGAAAGGGAACACAGACAAAATTGTGAGAAGGGAATATCAAAGGAATTATTTGAGAAAATTGCCTGGAATTAAAGGAAATTTCATATTAAAAATATTCATGGATCCTATGGCTAACCCAGCACAATAGGTGAATATGTGACCATGAGGATCTTACTTGACACGTACCCGGGAATATGGCTTGAAAAAAGAGCATGCATCCAAAGAGTTTATTGTGGAAAGGCCTTTAGGAAACACCAGTGGGAAAGTATAGACTTGAGAAAATAATGAGAATGAAGGCATTAAAGTACATATTTACTACTTAGAAGGTTACCTCTTGGCAAATTAGGACAGAGAGTAAATTCATGCCTTAGAATTATGTCATCTGAGGTAGGGGGATTACATGTCTCACCTCATTCTACTCATCATTGGTTGAGGCCTTTTTTTTTTTTTATTAGATCATAGCTAATAAATTTACATAGCTAAAAATGTACATTTTTATTAGATCATAGCTAATCAATGTACATAGCAATGTACATTGATTACATTGATACTGTCATGGTGTACAGTGTGTTATTTTTATGTACAATTTGAAATATTCTCATCAAATTGGTTAACATAGCCTTCATGTCTTTTTCTTAGTTATTGTGTTAAGACATTTATATTCTTCATTTAGAAAGATTCACATGTACCCTTAAAAGATAAACCATAGACGTGATCCCACCAATCACCCTCCCTCCACACATCCTCCCCCCTCCCTTCCCCTCCCTCTCCCCTTTCCCCATATTCTTGGGCTATAATTGGGCTTTAGCTTTCCTATGAATGCTATAAATTAGTTTCATAGTAGGTCTGAGTACATTGCATATTTTTTCTTCCATTCTTGAGATACTTTGCTAAGAATATTTTCCAGCTCCATCCATGTAAACATGAAGGAAGAAAAGTCTCTATCCTTCTTTAGAGCTGCATAGTATTCCACAGTATACATATCCCACAATTTATTGATCCATTCATAGGTCTTTGGGCACTTGGGCTTCTTCCATGACCTAGCAATTATGAATTGGGCTGCAAGGAACAGACAACCTTGGCTTATTATGTACCTACACCAGTGTAATACGTGTGTTATGCAATGACCAGACAAAAATCCCTCAGGCAGAGATGTAGCTGTTCATATCAGAAGTCTTCAACTTGTGTAGATGAAGGTTTAGATGATATGATGAGAGAACGAATCTCTGTGTCAACAACAGTGCACAGCCTTCAATACCTAGATTCATTCATAGCTCATATTAATTCTACTCCAGCTTGTAAATCATTCTTCAGTGTTATAGTTAGTTATAATTTCTGAACTAATAATAATCCAATTTAATAATACTTAGAATATTTAGAATAATACTTAGTATCCAACTTAATGATACTTAGAATAATACTTAGAAGATTAGAGGGATGAGTGTGGATGAAATTGATGCCAGAATCATAATTGGTATCACATATGTTCCTCCATACAGCCCAATCTGTATTTTTCTGATCCTCATCAGTACATCTGCTGGGATAACCTGCTTGTCCAGTGGGTGATCCAGATATCCAAGCTGGTAGGCTGAGCTCCGGACCCTGTCCCCTTATCTGTGCCTGTTCATTCACAGATACCACAGAGCATGTGAGTTTCAAGAACCATCGCAGTAACTCTCTTAAAAGTTTTGATGAGCTCTATCCTGTCTTAATTGTTTAGGAGAATTCTCTGCCCCTGTGACAAACAGAATCAGTTACACTTAACAGTAGGGTAAGTACCCTTCTTTCCAGCTGGTTTACTGTCACGTGATGTCAAAATGGCAAGAATACTGCTAGAGCAGGTGTTTTGCTGTATTATTTGAGTCTCCACACTGATAGAAGCTAAAGTTGTAAACGTAGGAAGCATGCATTTCCCAAGTGATTTGCTGGAAACGTAGGTGAGAAGGGCCAATGCTACTGACACTTTGCTTTCCAGATCCATATATTTAGTGCTGAGGGATACATTCATGCTTAAAGTCTCTTGGCTCAAAATATATATAACATCTTAAAAGAGAGAACTCAAGAGGAAGGAATATCATTCACAGCTGGCATCCTAACTACATCTTCAAGAGGCATTCAAGCACTCTAGAAAACCAGGAATATCCAGAAATAGGTGGTAATACCAGACACTCCTATGGTGGTTATGTGTCAAGCTCTGGCACTTTCTTTACTATTAAACGGGGCCCTTGGTCAGGGCAATGCTATGCATGATCCTCTAAAGGCACAGCAGATGCTTCACATACCCTTAACTAGGGGTGTTTGCTGAGGGACAAGTCAGTGAAGTCAAAGTCATGCCTCTAATATTAATTATAGCAGGGATGGATTCTGTCCTCTCTAGGATATGAAGGGCTTGAAATACTTATCAATAACTTCCCACCATGTATAGGGTGACCAGATTTTAACATTGGTAAGGCGGGACAACATGGCCCAGGGGCGGGGGTGGGGCAGGGGACAGGGCAGGGCAGGGCCTGACAACAATGCAAACTTTGATAAGCAGTTATGGATAATCACTTCTCAGCAATTATTTGTTATTATTATAGTTTAACATTATAAAATTAACAAAAATAATGTAAAACTCATTCTGGTGAAATAGCCACATGGCAGCCAAAAACCGTATATTCCCTTCTTGTTCTCCTGCCTGTTCGCGTTCGTGCATTCTTTCCAAAAATTGGGACTTTTTTAAAACGCCGTGGGACTGTCCATCCAAAAGCGGGATGTCTGGTCACCCTAACCATGTAGCCAAATTGTGTCTTATTGAAGATACAGCAGTAGTCCTGTTGGCTCATTGATTAACAAATGGCAGTTTTTAAACAAACTTAGAAGAAATAACCCAGACTTGGAATGTACACATTCCATCTCTGTGTCAATAACCTGGACTTCTCAGAGGACTGTTGCAAAGGATTGGGGTGACCCAATAACACTAGCTGAATGACCTGTGTGAGCAAATCATTTGTCCATATTGTTGAACAGTTTGTTTGTTGTTTTTTTTTTTTTTTTTTTTTTTGAGACGGAGCCTCAAGCTATCCCCCTGGGTAGAGTGCCATGGCATCACAGATCATAGCAACCTCCAACTCCTGGGCTCCAGCTAGTCTCCTGCCTCTGCCTCCCAAGTAGCTGGGACTACAGGCGCCCCCCCCAAGGCTCGGCCATTTTTTTGGTTGCAGCCATCGTTCGTTGTTTGGCGGGCCCGGGCTGGGGATTAGAACCCGCCACCTTAGGTGTACGTGGCTGGCGCCTTAGCCAATTGGGCCACAGGCGCCGAGCCTTGTTGAACAGTTTTATGAGAATCAACAAGAAACAAAGAAAAAGAAATCTGCACACTTTGTCATTGACTTTGATTTTTCAACCATATTCCTTTCCAATCCTCTAAACCGTGAATCTGCAGTAATTGTACTCTGAGCATAAAAATCAACTTTATAGTAACACTTATAGCTGTGCTAGGTGGACTGGGGTGTTAAAATGTACATGCATATGTTTATTGAGAAGGCTCAGCATAGATTTAAATCTTCGTATGACATAGAAGGGATTCAATTCATAAGATCTTTGAAACACACAGTAAAATGTTTTAAGAATAAACAAATTTATTCAGTCAAAAATCTAAAGTGCTGATAATGGATGCCTAAAAGATGTGCAGAAATGGGGAGAGAATTGTTTGTATTGAAATACAACTAATCTTTAGAAATGACATACATAATTATGAGGCAGACCTATACGTGATAATGCAGTTTTTTCCAAGACACTAGGAAACAGCTGCGTGTGGGGGAATACACACAGATCTAGACAAACAGAAAGACTGATTGATGTGTAGATAGGGAATATTTTAAATGAGAGAGGAGAGTCTACCATTTAATTTATACGTTTTTGTAATGTGTGGTTTTCAACTTCAGTATGAATTGCCTTTGTAATTAAAAGGTAATATATTTTAAAATTCTTCATAAATGTCTAAACGTAAGATATTTTAGAATGGCTACATCACTGAAACAGAGTCAGTAATGCAAATGTACACATGAACCATCGAGAAAAAAAAAATAACAAAGCATCCAGTTCACCAGATCATGCGTTCAATATTTTTTGACTCTTAGAAACTGTAATGAACTGAAGGAATGCAGTCCTTTGTTGTCATGTCTGCTGGCTTTCTTGGTTTGCTGACAAACATGATTGCTTTAGTTTAATCATTTCCGGTACCACGTCACTTATTCTTTGTTCGAGCATACATTTTCTACCTCCACATTTCACTCATTTATCCTTAGATATCTGAATGCAAGAAGTAATGACAGTTCTGACGAGCTCTATCTGAAACTGTAGAATGAAATTTCTCTTGGCAATTCTGAACTGAAACTGGCAGTTATGAATGGCAGCTTATGTGATATAATTGTATTGAAAAGTAACAGAACAATAGTATTGAAAACAGTAAAAAAATTATAAAATCTTGTTTCATTTTTTTCTTTTTCTTTTTGAAGATCTGTTGAAGCTGTCGAAGAGCTCTGCAGCATATGTCACTGAGACAATTAGTGACCAGAAAGATTAAATGGAGAAAGGAATTGGGAAATGCTCTCCGGATCCTAATGATGTCTAAGTATCATTTAAAACATTATCTGGGGTGGCAGAAAGGAAACACTGATATAATCACCATATATATTAGTTATCTCACAGTGCATAACAAATGACCACAATCTTTGTGTCTTAAAACAACACACATACATCATTTCACAATGTCTGATGTTCAAAATTTGGACATGGATTGGTGCAACTTATGATTCTGGGCCTCTCGTGAGGCTTCATCAAAGTGTTAACACTCTGGGAGGCCGAGGCGGGTGGATTGCCCTTAGCTCACAAGTTCAAGACAAGCCTGAGCAAGGGTGAGATCCCATCTCTAAAAGCAGCCAAGCGTTGTGGCAGGTGCCTGTAGTCCCAGCTATTCAGAAGGCTGAGGCAAGAGAATCACTTGAGTCCAAAAGGTGGAGGTTGCTGTGAGCTATGATGCCATAACACTCTACCAAGAGTAACAAAGTGAGACTCTGTCTTAAAAAAAAGAAAGAAAGAAAGAAAGAAAGAAAGAAAGAAAGGAAGATTGTTACCAGATCCAATATTTTATCTGAGCATTTGGGGTAAAGACCTACTTCCAAACTCATGTACAAGAATTCTGATAGAAGTTATTAATAGTTCATATGATTTGTTGGATTCTTGGTCAGTGGAAGGTCATACTCAATTCATATCCACATGAACCTGCCCAGTGTGGCAACTTGTGAGGACATATGCCAGTAAAATGAAAGCTATACATATATAACGTAATCACAGAAATGGCGTAGCCTAGCCTATTGTATTGGTTAGCATCAAGCCTGATACCCAGGAAAGTTCTTTCAGATTTGTCCATGTTGTCACCAGAGTAAAGAGCTCATTTCATTTTATTGCTGAGTGATATTCCATTGTATTGATCCACCTCAGCTTGATAACCCAATAATCACTTTATGATTGTCTTTTTTATTGTCAGGCTGAGCAATTACAAGTAAATATACCCACTGCAAATGTCCTATGTTATTTTAGTGTGAAAATAAGTTTTCAATTAACTTAGGTAAATACCTAGGAATTGCATGTTGGGGTTTTGGGGTTGTTATTATTTAAGATTATAAGAAAGTACAGGGTGGTTTTGATTTGCATTTCTCTGATGATTAGGAATGACAAACATTTTTTCCAAAGTTTGTGAGCCATTCATCTGTCTTCATCAGAGAAGGTTCTGTTCATGTCTCTTGCACAGTGATAGATGGAAATGTTAGCCTTTTTTGTTGGTTAATTTGAGTTCTCTATAGATTCTAGTTATCCAGCCTTTATCAGATTCGTAATATACAAATATGTTTGCCCATTCTGAAGATTGTTTATTTATTTTGATTGCTGTGTCCTTAGTTATACAGAAGATTTTCAGTTTAATTAAGTCCCATTTGTTTATTTTGTTGTTGTTGTTGCAATTGCCAGGGAAGTCCTGTTCATAAAATCTTTCCCCAAGCTGACATCTTCAAGAGTTTTTCTCACACTTTCTTCTAGGATGCCCATCAACTTAGGAATGAATGATCAAACTGTGGTATATGCATACCATGGAATACAATTCACCCATAAAAGGTGATGATTTCACATGGTTTGTATTAACCCGAATGGAGGTGAAACACATACTCCTTAGTAAAGTATAAGAAGAATGGAAAAGCAAGTATCCAATGTACTCAGTACTAATATAAAGCCAGTAAATGATCTAATGCACACCCACATAGGAGAAAAAATCATTTCAATTCAAGTTGGGGGGAGAGGTAAGGGAGGAAAGAGGAGGCGTGGTGGGGTACTCCCATTGAATGGGCATGGTGTGGTGGTGTTTGGCACAACTTTTGGGTGTTATAAATAACTGCAAGAGGGACTCTACCTACAAATTCAAATATTTTGACCTGGTTATTTGTATCCTCACATTAAGCTGAAATAAAAAATTAAAAAAAAGAAACTATAAACTTCTTCTGAAGTGGTAATGCTATTTTTTAATACCTACAGTAAGGAACCAATATTCCATTTCTACATTTTTTATTGTTTGAGACAGTGTCACTTCCTTGCCCCTGGTAGAGTGCCATGGCATCACAGCTCACAGCAACCTCAAACCCTTGGGCTCAAGAGATCCTCTTGCCTCAGCCTTGCTTAGCCGGGACTACACGTACCCCCTCCCAACACCCTGTATTTTTTTCTCACTCTTGCTCAGGCTGGTCTCAATCTTGTGAGGTCAGGTGATCCTCTTTCCTCAGCCTCCCAGAGTGCTGGGCTTACAGGTGTGAGCCACTGAGCTCAGCCCCTTTTCTATATTTTGACAGTACATTTAATTTTACATTTTGAATTATCAGCTATACAGTGTGTCCTATGGCAATGCTTATGTTTCTCTTTCCTCTTGGCTTTAGTACATTGCCTATAATTTCAGGAAAGAACGTTAGATAAGTATGACCTGAGAGTACTGGAAAAACTGACCAGAAAGTTTATATAGCTGTGGAAATTATATGTATTGTTTGTATCTCATTGTTGCTTTTCACAGTTTAGTCACAATCATTGCTTATTTCTTTGTTAAATGCAGAAGAGTAATTCCATTTCCTGTGACCACATTTAGATATAAGTGAAAATATAACTTTTAAGACAAGGAGAAATATTCAAGGTCTAAAACTGGTTATATTGAAATTATTGGAACTTTGGGGAAGTTAGCTAATGCATAGAATTTATTATCATAAGAAGTAGGGTAATTTAAAGGTTAAGGACAAAATTTAACTAATCTCAACTTCATATATATATATTGTGGCATTAAATAAAAGTGTACAATTTGAACATTTATAAAATTATTATATCACTTCGGTTACTGACATAGATTTTGATTTATTAAAAATTTTAAACCCTATATTATTTTACTCTTTTTTTTCTCAGAATATTCAGTTCTGCTTTGTATCAAAAGTGTCTACAGTGCAGAATCTGTTAGACAAACTCATTCTGGCTGAATTTTATCTGGGATTGAGTGACAGTTAAATACATGTACTAGAGGAGTTAGGGGAATGGAAATGCCTGCCCTACGGCATATACAGAACTTGTGGGATCTTACTCTGTGTTCCTTTAATCCCATCAGAAAGGCGTGCTTTCATTACCTTCTTCCAGGTGACCCACACTCTGAGTGAAATAACACCACAACCTTACACTGTCTCTTCAACCTGACTTAAATGCTTAGAGTGCTTTTTGTTTAGCTTAAATGACTTGACTTAAACAGTTCTTTCTATGATGAGGAGTCCTAGAAAACAGAAGCATACTACAGGATTTAGAATTAGGTATGTCAGCTCTGAGTATAAACACTATAATAAACTCCTCCTGGGTGATATAGTACAGATAATCTACATGTGAGTATGGTTCTTACCTATTGTTGTATAGGTGAAGTAGCAAGTGAGGGCAAGGAGCAGGAAAATCCAGTAACTGGTGCATACAACTGAGAGAGCAGAAATCGTCACTACAAAGATTGTAGAATGGGTTGAGGGCTTGTAAAAACATTAGAGAGATTTAAATATTAAGTGATAAGCCCAGGTTTTTTAATTCTCAGCTGAAAGAGTGCTGGAGATGCAGAGGAATTTACACAGACATTAAAACAGTATTTTACTCTGTGTGAGTTCAAGCCCCATTTGATGGAGGTAACTGCTGAATTGAAAATCAAGTCTAACATGAAAACCTCCCAAATTTTTTAAACTGAGGTTATGGCATTACTGGGATAAGCTAGGGTACCACAGACTGAGTTTGAGGACATTAGCATAGATAAGACGAATAGAAGATCCTTGAAATACAAATCGCTCATCTGTATGACTCGTAAGCCTGTAAAGTAATTCTGATTCCTGGAGAATTACAAAATTTTATGCAGAAAGAGATTGCCTATATGCCAAATGAATTGCAGGATTTTGTGAGTAATTATAGCATCAACCTTGTGAGCATGAAGGAGTATATTTTAGGAGTGTTAGAGTGGATGATAAGATTGAATTTGAATGAAATTATCTCTCTCTCTCTCTCTCTCTCTCTCTCTATATATATATATATATGTATATATATATATACATATATATATATACATATAGTTAAATGTATTTAGGGATTTAATCTAATAGCTCAGACAGCTGGAGTAGCCCTAATACTTTGCTTCATTAAGTGAAGTCTGCATTTAACAGTGTCATGTATACATTAAGTGATGTAAGACGCCAGAACTCAGTCTAATGTAGAGAAAGAAAAGTGAGAATGAAAATAATGTATTTGATATATTATGTAAAATTACTTGACATCCACCTATACATGTTCACAAAAAGAGCTAGAGAATACTCCTCTCTACAAGGTACTGCAAAATATGTGAGTGATGTGGCTACCAGCAATTTTGAAAGGCTTTTTGGGCTGGGAATAATGATAGTATTTGCCACCACTGATGGGGTACATCTTTTCAACAGAAATGATATCAACCGGGGTGGAAGAGGTCAGATACCTGTGCTTATATAACTGAGATAATATATTTAAAATTACTATTAATTGGCATCATAGATGGGCTTGTAATCATTAGTTTGACATTCAATGATCTGTAGTTGCTAGACTCTTTAACTGGCACTTAGATGCTTGGTATGAATTTCTCTAATAGAAAGTTGTGGCCACGAAATTAGTTCCTACATTAAATTAATAAACTGACCCACATCAACTTAAGGAAGAATCTCTACATCTGCACTAGTATATACTGCAACTTTTCTTCCAAGCTTCCACAGAGGAAACAGGGTGAGTTCTCAGATAACCAAGAATTATCAGTTAAAAACAGCAATGAGTAGATTACAATCACTGAGTGCCTAAAATTCTGTGTTTATGTATTTCATTAATCTGAGTAAATGTTTACGGAACCTATTGATAAATAAAGCTTTGACCAACTTCTGAAGTATAGTGATTCTCATGATGGGACCATGAGATGGTAGTGTTTGAATAGAACTAATTAGCAACTTGCAGAATTCTTGCATTTGGCTCCCTGACTTCTACAGTGTACTGGGATGGAAAGGGAAAAGTTAAGAGACCGCAGAACTTTTTTCTTTATTAAACAAAATAGCAAAATGTAAGTGATACTTTATTTCCAGAGAGATTGGGTAAATTAGCAAGAATATGTAAGATGTGAAAAATATAGGGGTGGTGGTTCTTATCACATCTCCTTTAACTGATGTGTTTGGTGCAAAAGCCACATGGATTATGTGATTTAAAATTTAAGCAGATGACAGCTGTTGTTTTCTTTTATTTTTCATTTTTTCCTTTCACTATGTTAACTCACTCACCAGAAAGTGGTGGCAATTATATTTTTCTCCAAAATAATTAACAGGGATAAGAAGAAGCAATTTTCTT
>CAUYQV010112422.1:0-11761 GCA_963574575.1 Galagoides demidoff
GGCCGCCAAACAACAATGATGGCTGCAACCAAAAAATGGTTAGGCGTTGTGGCGGACGCCTGTGGTCCCAGCTACTTGGGAGGCAGAGGCAGGAGACTCGCTTGAGCCCAGGAGTTGGAGGTTGCTATGAGCTGTGATGCCATGGCACTCTACCCAGGGGGATAGCTTGAGTTTCCGTCTCAAAAAAAAAATAGAATGTACCTTTCAGAATTTGACTGGCTATTTTATGTTATTTTACCTGATCACCAAAGTGATGGTGTATTTTACCTGATCACCAAAGTGAGGTGTGATGTCACACACATAGAAAATTTTTAAAATTTAGATGAGTAGGCAGTACCTGTAGCTCAGTGGGTAGGGCACCAGCCACATACACCAAGGCTGACAGGTTTCAACCCAGCCCAGGCCAGCTAAAAACAACGATGACAACTGCAACAAAAAAACAGGCAGGTGTTCTGGTGGGCACCTGTAGTCCCAGCTACTTGGGAGGCTAAGGCTAGAGAATCACTTATGCCCAAGAGTTTGAGGTTGCTATGAGGTGTGACACCACGGCACTCTTCCCAGGGTAACAGCTTGAGACTCTGTCACAAAAATAAAAAAATAAAATGTTTAGAAGAGCATAAGCAAAAGAGGCACCTGTATTCTCACTACCCAAGACGGTGCTGGAATTTAATATTCTAATTTAAATTATCAGGGTACAGAATTTATACTCTAATTCAGACTGCTGGCTCCACTGAAACATGTTATTAAAGCCCATTTAAATTTGTTGATCCTTTCTACAAGCTCTTATATATATTATATCATTCATCTACACAATACCAGCTCAGTGCAGGAATTAAGAGTAAGGACTCGAGAGCCAGACTGCCTGGGTAGGAACTCCAGTTCCACCACTCACTAGGTAGGTGAACTTGCATGCTTAAAACCTCTCAGTGCCTCCACCATCCACACTTATAAAACGAAGCTAAGAACAGTACCTACCTGAGAAAGACATCATGAGAATTCAAGCAGTTAGCATTTGTAAAACATCTAAGAGCATCTGCCAACACTAAACAGGCATTTGCAAATACTATGCCAAAACTAAACTACCCTTTCAATTTCCAAGTGGATAAATTGTCTGCATTATTTTTCCACAAAACACTTTGTCTGGCTATCTTACAAACAGGCCTTGTAGTTAGGTAGAGAACTGTTCTTTTTTTTTTTTGAGACAGGAACCTCCAGCTGTCTCCATGGGTAGAGTGCTGTGGCATCACAGCTCACAGCAACCTTCAACTCCTGGGCTCAAGTAAGTCTCCTGCCCCAGCCTCCCAAGTAGCTCAGACCACAGGCACCCGCCACAACGCCCGGCTATTTTTTGTTTGCAGCCATCATTGTTGTTTGGTGGGGCAGGCTGGATTCGAACCTGCCACCTTAGGTGTAAGTGGCTGGCGCCTTAGCCACTTGAGCCACAGGCGCCAAGCCAAGAACTGTTCTAAGAGATTATAATTTCTAAAGTTCATCAAACTAAAAGGTCTTAGATTAAATGAAAGGAAAAAAATTACCTCATAAACTTGCCTAACAAGTCCTCTACCCACATGTGCATTCGGAGGGGCTGAAATCCATAGCGCCAAATTAGTTTGATCATGTTAATTATGAACCAGTTGCTCTCCTCAAACACTAGAGTCTCTCCATCATACACCCCCACTAGGCCACCAGAGAACTGAAGAGCAGAGAGACCTGCAAAAACAGAGAAAGGGTAGCTAAGCCAATGGTTTCTAGGCTGATCAAATGAAATATGGTAATCTAAAGCTCCTGGGGACACTGTGAAGTGAGCGAATTTGGGGGTCTTCCCCTTCTCAGGAGACCTCTCAAGGACCTCTATCTTTAGAACACTCATTACAGTCCAAAAGCAGATTTTCTAGACAATGGCTCTAATGATCATGCAATATATCAGAATCAGATGTATTTTATCTGGCTGTTTTTAGTCTAAAAACACTAAATAGTCTAAGGAAACAAGCCAGAGAATACCAACTGAATGCAATTTAAAAACGATAATGTCAGACATAACTCTCTATGGCATGACTTGCTCTGGGTGTACATTTACCCTCCTGTAGGACATGGAAGCACAGGAAGCATCCATAGGGGATGTGGACAGCAGCTGAGGGGAAAGAGGCACTTCCATTCCTATTAGAATCCTACTGTGCATAACAAGGAATTTCAGATAAGTGGTAGGAGGCCAAAATTATACAATTCCCCAAGGAAAGGAATTGCAGAGGGCCTGGCAGACTTTCCTCACAACCTGTCCAACATCTCTGTGGCAGGGCAGCAATCGGTCATCACAAGTGCAAGGCACAGGTCTGCACACACAGCTGTGTGACTGACAAAAAGCCAGACATTTCAAGCCTCTGGGTCTCACTTCCTCAGCTGTTAAATGAGCACACTAAAGTGGTCACTAGCTCAAAACAGTCTCTGATCTTTCTACACAAACCCATAAGTTTAAGAACTGATCACAGCAGCCATACCCAGTCCCACCCCTTGTCTGTAATTCCAGATAACAGAAGATACTGATAACTAGTGTTCTGTTACAAGAGAGCAGCTCTTAACTAAGGCAGTAGAAACTGCTAACAAGAAAGTCAAGAAAACAGTTTGTACCAGATTCTCTATAAAAGACAATTAACAAAAAGTTTCAGTTCTGCATCTGATTAAAACTATCCAGAGATGTCACACAGAAATCTGATGAGCTTTAAGACTAAAATTACATACCCAGGTCTTTGACAAAGCGCTTCATGTGCAGATTTAAAGGATGGATGACAGAACCTCCTGCCTCATATTCTTGCCCCTGCACCATCATAGTGGCCAGACGTCCCCCCACCTCTTCTCTTTCAAAGATGTCAATCTTCACATCTTTCCCAAATTTCTGGCGAAGAATATAGGCTGCTGAAGTGCCACCAATTCCGGCTCCAACTATCGCTAAGTGGAAAAAAGGAACAGTTGGTTTTTTTTTTTGTCCTCCCCTCTTATTCACTGTGTGGGTTGTTCTCTTTTATTTTTGAAAGGCCATTAGCTAATAACGGTGGTTACTCAAGGCTATTACCAACAATTTAGGGAAGCCTGGAGAAGAGGGGGCAACAACACCTCTTCCAGTCTGGACATACAATGCCCCTTGACAAGAGCAGTAGTACCTTAATTTAAAAACTGATACCAATAAGGTGTGTGTGTGTGTGTGTGTGTGTGTGTGTGTGTGTGTCTTCAAAAGCCCAGAGAGTCTCACACGTCTTTGTGTTGGTACCAATGGACCTGCACTCCCCTCTTGGAGCCCAACTAATGGGAACAGAAGAGGTGGGCCTTTCTAGGAAGCATTTTAAACAAAGTTATCTCCTTTTCTGCCAGCTTTGTTCTGTCTCACTGTAGACTTAAAGTAGATAGGTTAATGGTCCTTAAGAGCACAACTTTAAAAAGCGCGGGATTGGGGGTGGGTGGTGGCGAGGAGTAGCGAGCAAAATACCAAAGCGTCTGAAATTTAAAATAACAGATTCTTTCAGCAGTTTTATTAATCCTAAGCAAAGAAATTGTGCAAGCCAGGGGCCTCTGGGAGCAGGCCGACCTCAGCAAACCTCAGCAAAGCGGAGATGGGGAAAGGGGGTAGCAGCATATCAAGGGAAGCCGACAAGGTCAGCTTGTTTCCACTGCCCTGTACCGTGTCTGGAGGCGCCCGAAATCTGCTAGCAAGAAAGGTCCGACACTCCAGGGACAGTTAGAAGACTGGCCTCCCCAAAGTGCAACAAAGCGAAGGGAGTAAGAGGGGCCTCGGTCTCCCAGGACACCCACGCCTACGAGACAGGGGCTGCAGAGACGCTTGGCGTCCACCTGCCTGGGTCCCCATCCACACCCATTCCTCAAGTGGGCACCTCTCCACTCCTGGGAAGGCAAGAGCCCACTCTCTGGAGGACCGAAATCCGCCCTGAGGAGTGAGTGGGGTGAAGTACGACCTGCGACGAGGGTTTAGCCCTCGCAGCCCGGCCTCCTTCAGGCCTGCAGAGCCTGGGCGCGCTACGCAGCTGCTGCCCCACGCTCTCCCGCACCGCCCCCTTCTCGCTTACCGATCTTATTTGGCGGCGCCCGAAGATCAGCGCTCGCGGGTCGCCCCCAGCTGCACAGCAACAACCACAGCCCCAGAAGCGACGAAACGAGCTTTGCAACACTGTGCCTCATGGCTTTCCGAGGATCCCCAGCCTACCCGTCCCGCAGTCATCTAGCCGCTGCCCGTCTATGCGCCTGCGCATTTACACGCTCCACCCGCCTCGCCTCCAGCCCGGCCTCCCCGAGCCCCGCCCAAGTCCTGAGCAGACCTGCCCGTCTCCTCCCATCTCGAAGCCCCACCCAGGCCTCTTACCTCTGGTCCGCCTGGCTATCTGAGAGTTCTCCACCTTGCAAACTTCATGCTAGGCCCTCAATCACGCCTCACCCTTCTTCTAAAGACGCCAGAGGCACAGGTTGAGGCGCACCCCCTTCCTCCTCAACCATTCGGTGAAGCACCTTATTTCTTTACTTGTGGCTTTTTCTGTCCTTCCAGTCTCTCACCCTCAAAGAATGCACACATGGCTAACCCCTGCCAGAAACAGACCACTGGAACAACAGTGTTTACTGATTGATCACTATGCTCTGGGGACTATTGCGTCAGAGATGCATGGGCTAACGGTGCAAGGTGAAAGGAAAATGAGGGAGACTAGGGCTGGAGTGGTCAGAGGTGAAGGAAATGGAATAAGTAGCATTCCTATAAGAGACCAGAATGTCCCACCCCAAATATGCCTCTTTGTAAGCCCACTCCAAGGGCCGTTCAGACTACTGGTAGGATAGCTAAAGTCATTTCGTTCCTGTTTATTTTTGGCTTGTTCTGTCTTAAAAGGTTAAAGTTGACTTGCTGCTTGCTTACGAAAAACAGATTAAGAGTCAGGAACAGGCCAAGCATGGTTGCTTATGTTTATAATCCTAGCAATTTGGAAGGCTAAGGTGGAAAATTGCTTGAGATCAGGAGTTCAAGACCAGCCTGAGCAAGAGGGAGACCTCATCTCTACAAAAAAATAGAAAAATTAGCTGTCACGGAGGCGTCATGTGAGCCTATAACTACTCAGGAGGCTATGTGAGGTTGCAGCGAGATATGATGATGCCACTGCACTTTAGCCCAGACAACAGAGCAAGACCTTGTCTTTAAAAAAAAAAAAAAGGAGAAAGAGATAAAAAGAATCAGAAACAGACCAACCACAGATAGCTGATAACAAAATCTACCAGACAATTTATTGTTTTCCTATAACTAGTATACAGGTCATAATGACTTGCACAAAGCTTGATTTCTGCTATGTGCCCCTTTTACTCCTTTCCTTTATAATTGGTCAGTAGAGAAAGATGAGATGGTGTTTTGAGACAATAGTGTACCATCTTCTCATGCTGTTGGTACTTCACTTCTCTTTCTCCAACCAGCACAAAAAAGAACAAACCTAAGTGGGAATGGTGGGAAATAAGTAAATAAAACACAAGAGATGGGCTCGGCGCCTGTGGCTCAAGCTGCTAAGGCGCCAGCCACACACACCTAAGGTGGCGGGTTCGAATCCAGCCCAGACCCGCCAAACAACAATAATGGCTGCAACCAAAAAATAGCCAGGTGTTGTGGCAGGTGCCTGTGGTCCCAGATACTTGGGAGGCGGAGGCAGGAGACTTGCTTGAGCCCAGGAGTTGGAGGTTGCTGTGAGCAGTGAAGTCATGGCACTCTACCCAGGGGGACAGCTTGAGGCTCCGTCTCAAAAAAAAAAAAGAATGCTAGGTCGCAATTTGCTACCATTAACGAAAGAAAAACAAAATCCACTGCTCTTAAGAAATGAAGAAAGCCCTTCGTCCCTCAGTAAAATCTGTCTCCACCAGCAAAGGGTTTTCCTTCTGTGACAATTCTCATGAGTTAAAAGATTATAAATGTCAAAATTATATTACCTTTAAAGAAATATTAGAATCCTTGGAATTATACTTACTCATAAAGCCATCTTGTGGGATATGGAATAATTTCATTCACAGGATACATTTTCTTTAATTACTTTAATATAAAAGACAGCAATGTTCCACATTTCACATAATATTAAAAAAAGTGTAAAACCTTCTAATAAGTTTTTAATGAAAATAAATTTATTAAAGGGTAACAATGATCACAAATTTAAAACTACCAAGTCATTACTGATACCTTTTGCATTAAAAATATTTGGAGGGTAGGTGGAAAAAGATATGTAATAGAATATGGACATTTTAGAACTACATGTTATCCAACCTTTATCTTTTTTGCTAAATCTGGTGCACAACAGAAGATGATTCTTCATGGTTGTAATGATACTCTACTAAAGTTATACTTCAAAGATGCTAACACAGTCCCCCACCAATTAGAAGACATTGAAAATCCTTCCATCTGTTTTTAAAAATAAAATAAGCAATGGCCCCATGAGTCTTTCCCTAAGTAAAAGATTCAGGTAAAAAAGAGAACATTAACCGAGAATTGGTGATGGTGACTAGAACAAGAAAATCAGCATAATCAAGAAAGATGTAAAATTATTCAACATAATCTGGTATGGTTAGATTAATGCAACTCACACATAAGTCAACAATCGTTAAGTCCCACTGAAGGAACTGGGTACCACCATCCAGAGCCCTCTTTTTAAATTCACAGGTAACAATCCTATTTTAATCAATCTATAAAGCAGGTAACCTGCTGGCCCACATGCTGATTTTGCAGACTTTTCTTGCTTATCTGTGGTGGGCCTTTTTTTATTGTTCATCAGCTTTTGTTAGTGTTCCTGTTTTTATCACAATGCTGCTTTTTCCGATGTATAGCAGAGATTAAAAAAAAAGTCGGACACCCCTGCTAAAAGCACTAACTGCACATTAGCATTATAACATACATCTTACAATGGTAAAAAAGCCAAATCATTACTGGTACTTTTTCTTTAAAGTACAGGATTTAAGAAAACTTCACAATAGTATGCACTTTTGAAAGTTACCAGCGGGGTATACAGTATAGACAGAACAGGCACCTTCATTGTAATGGGTTTTTTTTTTAAATAAATAAAAGCACATTAACAAAAAAAGAAGGTAAGCAGCACCTGAAGCCTTTGACATTTGTAACTAAATGCTGGTACCCGCACAGTCTAGCCAGTTAAGTTTCACTAAGAGGCGCAAAAAAGGAGCCGTTTTTTTGACTTAACATTTTAATTCTAGTAGAGATAAGAGCTTGTGAGGGTGTACAGTCCCGCACCTGACAATGTGTAGCACACCAGTCCTTCCAACGTCCTATACTTTGGAAAGGAGACCGGACTCTGGAGCACTCGCCTTAATGAGATTCTGAATTTCCTTGAATTTCGGATGGTCTTTGTCAGCCACCAGCTGCAGCAGGACGGCCTCGCTGGTGGTCACTATGATCCCAGTTCGGGCAAGACGCTTCAAAAAAAAAAAAAACAGTAAAGACAAATCGAGACGTGAGTGTGAGCACGAGAACGAACACTATTTTAAAACAGCAACAGGAAGCTGGGACACGGGAATTAGTGTCCTCTGCGGAAACCACGGTCCCCAACCATTTAGCGATGGGGACCGATTTTAAAATTAGCCACAGCACAAGTTCAATGTGATTATTCTCAATATTAGTAAAATGGACCAGAAACCAGTAAAAAGCAAACAGGCAGCCAACGTTTGACCTGGATGCACAGGAGCAAGAGGAGTATCAAGGCTAAGAGCTAAACCAGGAGAGAGGACAGAGCCAGAGGAAATCACCGGATATTTGGATACTTTTAACTGATGCTATGTCCTAAACGCCATTTGCAGATTTGTGCTTCACCTGGCCCCCATTCATTCCCTCAAATGAGGGCAGCTATTGGACTTACTCCTAAATTTATTAAACTCTTTTATTTCTAGCATTGAGCTAAAAAGGTGCCTCTGATCACATTTTCCCCCCTCTGTAGCTTAGCTGAGACATGAGATCGTGATGCATATTGATATTTGTATATTTATTTGTATCTGATATTGTCTATTTATGCCTGGAATTCCTGGCCTTTAGTAGCTATTTATTTACAAATACGGGGCAGGGTAATACTTCTAAAGCTCCATTAGCTGTGTTGTGAATGTAATTATAACTGTCTACATTATTTCATTAGTTTATCATTATCCAGTTTTATATAACTGAAGTTTTTAATGGCATTAAAACTACTTTACTTACTAATAATTCTTAATTTCTTTCTGCCCCCAAACATCTGACCTAGAGCCCATGAGTCCTGTCTACCACTGCCACTATCTGAAACTGTTTAGAATCACCAAACAAGAGCATAAAATTCAAGGCTGTGCAAAGTTTCACTGACAGATCGAAGAATGTCCTGGCCATACTGCTCCAGTGGAGCTGGAATGACTAAAGAGAGAAATCTCCAGGGGAGGAAGAGAGGGAGAAAGGGAAGGGGAAGGGAGGGAAGAGGGCAAAGAACAGAAAGCAGGAGGAGAGGGGAAGGGAAGGAGGGAGAAGAGGAGTCTACAGCAGAGATTCACTCCCTGGGTATATTTATTATCAGAGAGAAAAACAGGCAAACTGTTAGGACAAAAACATCCGTCACAAGAACCATGACAGAGGAAGTGGTTAGAAATGTTCCTGCACAAGTCAGAGGAACAAACCAGAAGCACCTGCATAGCCAGGACATCCCTACTGAGTGGACACGAACCTCCGTTCAGATAGCCGGAGGTCAGCAAGCCCAACCTTCCCACTGGCAGACTCGTTCTTTTTATCCCTGCAGACATAGAAGGGACTATAAGCCTAACCACCTTATCAGAAAGCAAACTTGTACCTCGTTTCAACAACCAGTACAGAAAAGTGTGCAGAACTGCTAACCAGAACTCTCTAGAAGTGGAAAAACCACAGGGAGTTACATGAAAGGCAGAGGACACGGCTAGTAGTCTGGACAATAACTTACTCGGGTGAGTTAGGCCTGTGTTTTTGTTAAGACTTCTGGAAATTGTATGTCTGCCTCCTTGCTTTTTAGTCAGCTATCATATTAAACCCTTTAAAATGTCAAAAGATCACACATTTGCTTCACGACAAAAGGCAGAAAATAACCGTAAGACGCATGCAGTGCAGGTGTGTGAGAACCGCACTGAACGTCCAGCCAGTCAAGCCCAGCTCCCCTCCGCAGCAGCCCGCAGGCCCCACCCTCCTTCCTGCCCACTGTTGACTCAAGTGACTTCCAGCTACTGGATCTGAATCCCAGACCTTCAATGTCTGAGCAAGTGCTGTAGGTATATGCTGCAACCTGCCCACAGAGGTTAGTTCTCACTAGCTCCTTAGTGAGGCAGGAGGGAATAAAATCTGTTCCAATATCTAAAAAAGAAAACTAGTGACCCTGAGAGAGGCCTTTCTGCCAGTCCGGCCTTCCCTAGTGCTCTACGGAGCCAACCCTGGTTCATTCTGCCCCAACAGGCCTCAGGAAGGCTGAGTCGGATCGGCAGGGCAGAGGCAGGGTGGGATGCGATGCCATGAAACAAATTTTAGTAAAGTGATACCTACAAATACTACTTAGTTCAAGATTGAGATGTAGCTAATGCTGATTGGGTTTTAAAATAATCTAGCCAGGAACCTGTATTAGGAGCAGGAGTGGCTTAGCAAAACAGCCAAGGTTTTAGAGCTGGTTAGACCTTCCCACAGTGCCCGCCCTGCCCCAACTGGAAAGGGAGCCTGAGCAGAGAAAGAACAGCAGCTTTCCTGATATGCCTGGCAGGTTCCCACCCACCACCCTGACCCTACTACTCCCAAACCCACTTTCTCTCCTGGCTTAAACAGGGGCAGTTGAAATGCCAGCCATTGAACGCGGCGGCTGCATGTACGTTTGGTTTTGAAGTTCTTCCCTCACACTCACAAAACTAGTCCAACTAGGCCAAAGAAAAAGAACGGTTGCTCCGACCTACAAACCTAAAAATGCGAGTGCATAAAGCCATAAGAGCCTCAGAGTGGGGGGAAAAAAGAAAGACTAAAACCCATTACATTTCCAAGGGCTACTAAAAACTCCCCAGAAAGCACAAGGACATCAAGTTCAAGAAAGGGTCTGATTCCATTATGCTGTATTGACTGTACAATTATTAGCTGAAAGACACAACGCCTTTCAGAGGGCAGTTGCTCAGAAAACTTTCATTGAATGAAGCCCAGGCCTCAAAGCCCGGCCTAGTGAAATTTCAATAATGCTAACTATAAATCTTATCAGTATCATAATCTGAACAGGCCAGATGGATAGTCCCAGGAATTAAACTGTTATGTTCTAAAGTCAGACGGGGGATGACCACCATGCTATTTTAACTTGCATAGTTAAAACTTAACATTCTCTTACCCCAGATTCAGAGAAAATTAAATCACCTCCATATCAAGAAAAGATTAAGATGAAAAATCTGTAATCTGGAGGGTTCTCCCATCACCACCTGATCTCATCTATGATAGTTTTTTCCTTTCTCAGGTCATGCCGGCTGCCCCAGACCCTTCCAAATCTACCCCAGAAGACAGGCTTTGTCCTTTCCTTTTGGATGTCAGGAACAGTCTCTTCTGGGTCTTGGAAGATACGTGCCGATACATTTCTGGTAAGACTAATCTCACAAAGACAGTAAATCGTAACAATAAAAATAAAAGCAACAGCTGGCATTTCATTTACTGTGTTGGATACTATGCTAACTGCCATCAATATATTATCTCATTTCATTCCCATGAAACTCCCATCACATCATTGTTTTTGACACTTCGATTGTACTAATGAGAACTATGAAGTGTAAGGATAACATGTTTACAAACACCAGACCCTGCATTCAAACCCATATTATCCCCCCGACTACCTGGACTCCCAATCCTTGAGATTACAGACTGCCTCTCAAAAAACGAGACTGGATGGTAACAGCTAACTATGTCTCTGATATGAGTCCTGCTGGAAGACAGAATCACCAGGAATCAAAATTCTCTGTGTTCAATGCCATAATAAGGACGTGTCTAACAAGCTTTTATGAACAACGCAGGGAGAAAAGCCCTTGAAATGTCTTTTCATGAAAGAACGGTTTTTTACTTCCAAAGTTCTGGACCTCAGCATTATTATAATAAAGGTTTATCCACAGATGACAGAGCTGCTTGTGGAGGTGGTGAGGGTCTGACAGCAGACCTGTTTACATTTAGGTCACGGAGGAAACCTGAAAAGTGGAAGTTGGTTAACTCATGATTGTAAGCATGGCTTAAGGATCTTTGCTGAGACTTAGTACTAGAGACCAGAGAATCCAATAGTCTAAATCAACTTGAAAATAATTTAACAAAATAAGTAAAACTATTACTACCTATGCCAGCTACTCCCTGTTTCTTTTCTCTTTTTCTTTTTTTTTTTTATTAAATGATAGCTGTATCCATTAATGCAAACATGGGGTACAGTGTAGTGTTTTCATATACAATTTGAAATACTTTCATCAAGCTGGTTAACATAGATTTCATGTCATTTGCTTAGTCATTGTGTCAAAACATTTATAGTCTAGTTCTAGAAAAGTTCACTTCTACCCTTGTTAGACAGATATATAGGTGATCTTTCTGGGCACCCTCCCACCACCCGGCTGCCCTTCTCCCTTCCCTTCCCCACCCCCTCCCCATATTCTTGGGCTAGAATTAAGTTGTATCTTTCATTTGAGAGCTATAGATTAGTTTCATAAAAGGGCTGTGTACATTGGATACTTTTTCTTCCATTCCTGTGATACTTTGCTAAGAAGAACA
>CAUYQV010112424.1:0-10081 GCA_963574575.1 Galagoides demidoff
ACAGGCGCCTGCCACAACGCCCGGCCATTTTTTGGTTGCAGCCATCATTGTTGTTTGGTGGGCCCGGGCTGGGGATTCGAACCCGCCACCTTAGGTGTATGTGGCTGGCGCCTTAGCCGATTGAGCCACAGGCGCCGAGCCGATGAGCATTTTTAAAATGTGTTTATTAGCTATTCCTCTGTCCTCGTGAGAAAAGTTTCTATTCATGCTTCTTGCCCCTTTTTTTTTTTTTTTTTGGTCACAGACTCTTATTCTATCACCCTGGGTAGAGTGCCATGGTGTGGTGTCATAGCTCACTGCAACCTCCAACTCTTGGGCTCAAGCAATCCTCTTGCCTTAGCCTCCCAAGTACCAAGTAGCTGGGACTATGGGCACCTGCCATATTACCCGGCTATTTTTTTTTTTTTTTCAGTTTGTGGCTAGGGCTGAGTTTGTTTTCCCCCTGGGTAGAGTGCCGTGGCATCACAGCTCACAGCAACCTCCAACCCTGGGCTCAAGTGAGTCTCCTGCCTCAGCCTCCCAGGTAGCTGGGACCACAGGTGCCTGCCACAACACCTGGCTATTTTTTGGTTGCAACCGTCATTGTTGTTTGGCGGGCCTGGGCTGGATTCGAACCACCACCTTAGGTGTATGTGGCTTGTGCCTTTGAGCCACAGGCGCTGAGCCTGAGGCTGAGTTTGAACCCGCCACCTCCAGCATATGGGGCCAGTGCCCTACTCCTTTGAGCCATAGGTGCCACCCTACCCGGCTATTTTTAGAGATGGGGATCTTGCTCTTGCTTGGGCTGGTCTTAAACTCCCATGTCAAGCAATCCACCTGCCTCAGCCTCCCAGGGTGCTAGAATGACAGGCTTACACCACTGCACCTGGTCTTTACTTGCCCAATTTTTTTTTTTTTTTTTTTTTGTAGAGACAGAGTTTCACTTTATCACCCATGGTAGAGTGCTGTAGCATCACAGCTCACAGCAACCTCCAACTCCTGGGCTTAGGCAATTCTCTTGCCTCAGCCTCCCACATAGTTGGGGCTACAGGCACCCACCACAACGTCCAGCTATTTTTGTAGCAATTTGGCCGGGGCTGGGTTTGAACCCGCCGCCCTCGGTATATGGGGCCGGAGCCCTGCCCCCTGAGCCTCAGGAGCCGCCCTACTTGCCCAAGTTTTAATGGAGTTGTTTGCTCTTTTCTTGTTGATACCCTTGAGTTCATTGTAGATTCTGGTGATTCCGTTGGTGATTACCTCTTTGGCAGATTCACAGCATAACATACCGGTATCTTCTCCCATTCTGAAGGCTTTTTGCTTTGTTGATTTTATTAATTTTTTATTTATAGACAGAGTCTCACTCTGTCTCTCTGGGTAGAGTGCTGTGGTATTATGGCTCACAACAATCTCAAACTCTTGGGTTCAAGTGAACCTCTTGTCTCAGCCTCCTGAGTAGCTGTTACTACAGTCACACACTACCACACCTGGCTAGTTTTTCTATTTTTCTATCTATTTTTTGAGACAGAGTCTCACTATGTCAACCTTGGTAGAGTGCTGTGGCATCACAGCTCACAGCAACCTCAAATTCCGGGGCTTAAGCAATTCTCTTGCCTCAGCCTCCCAGTAACTGGAATTGTAGGCACCCACCACAATGCGCAGCTATTTTTTTGTTGCAGTTGTCATTGCTGTGTAGCTGGTTTGGGCCAGGTTCTAACCCTCAGCTTTGGTGTACATGGCTGGCGCCGTAACCCCTGTGCTACGGGTGGCAAGCCTAGTTTTTTCTTTCTTTCTTTTTTTTTTAGAGACAGAGTCTCACTTTGTTGCCCTTATTAGAATACCATGAAGTCACAGCTCACAACAACCTCTGGGCTTAGGCAATTCTCTTGCCTCAGCCTCCCCAGTAGCTGGGACTACAGGTGCCCACCACAACACCCGGCTATTTTTTTGTTGTTGTTGTTGCAGTTTGGCCGGGGCTGGGTTTGAACCCGCCACCCTGGGTATATGGAGCCGGCGCCCGACTTGCTGAGCCACAGCGCCACCCAGTTTTTTCTGTTTTTAATAGAGACCAGGTCTCACTCTTGCTCAGGCTGGTCTGAAACTCCTGAGCTCAAGCAATCCACCATCTTGGACTCCCAGAGTGCTAGGATTACAGGTGTGAACTACTGCACCCAGCCTTGCTTTGTGGATTGTGTCCTTAGCTATCAAAAACCTTTTTAACTTCTGCAGGTCTCATTTATTTATTTTTGTAAACAATTTATTTACAAAATTGTGTATTATTGACCCCACAATTGCTAGTGGGGTCTTCTTCATAAATTTGTTCCCTAGGCCAGTAAGATCAAGAGTTTTTCCCACCAAATGGGCCAAGGGTTGCCTTTTCCACATCTTCATCAACACTTTTTTTTTTTTGTCTTTTTGATAATAGCCATAGTAAGAGGTGTGAAGTGATATCTCATTGTGGTTTTAATTTGTATTTCCCTAATGATTAGGAATGTTGAGCATCTTTTCATATATTTGGTGACTATTTGTATGTCTTCTTTTGAGAAATGTCTATTCAGTTCCTTTGTCGTAGGCTTGACCCAATGGCTCACACCAGTAATAGCTCAGGAGTCCAAGACCAGCCTGAGCAAGAGAGAGACTTTGTCTCCACTGTACCTGGGCATAGGGCAGATTCCTATAGCTTCACGAGGCTGAGGCAAGAGGATCAGCTGAGCCCAAGAGTTTGAAGTTGCTGTGAGCTATGAAGCCACTGAATTCTACCCAGGGCAACAGAGTGAGACTGTCTCAAAACAAAAAAATAGCAGATCACAGTGGTGCTCACTCCTGTAATCCTAGCACTCTGGGAGGCCAAGGAGGGTGCAATACTTGAGCTCAATAATTTGAGACCAGCCTGAGCAATAGTGAGACCCCGTCTCTAAAAAAATAGCTGGGCATTGTGGTGGGCACCTGTAGTCCCAGCTACTTGGGAGGCTGAGGCAAGAGAATCGCTTAAGCCCAGGAGTTTGAGGTTCCTGTGAGCTGTGACGCCATGGCACTCTACCCAGGGCAGCAAAGCGAGACTATCTCAAAAATAATAATACTAATAATAATAATAAAATAAACAAATCTGTTAAAAAAAAAAAAAAAAGAGGCTCAGCCCCTGTGGCTCAAGCAGCTAAGGTGCCAGACACATATACCTGAGCTGGCGGGTTTGAATCCAGCCCAGGTCCTTCAAACAACAATGGCGACAATAAAAAAAAAAATAGCTAGGCATTGTGGTGGGCACCTGTAGTCTTGGGAGGTGGAGGCAAGAGAATCACGTGAGCCTTGGAGTTGGGGGTTGCTGTGAGCTGTGATACCACAGCATTCTACCGAGGGCAACAGCTTGAGGCTCTGCCTCAAAAAAAAAAAAAAAAAGAAAAGAAAAAAAAGTCCCAGCTCGGTACGTGTGGCTCAGCAGCTAGGGCGCCAGCCACATACACCAGAGCTGGCAGGTGCAAACCCAGCCTGGGCCTGCCTAACAACAATGTGACAACTACAGCCAAAAAATAGCTGGGAATTGTAGTAGGAGCCTATAGACCAGGGGTCCTCAAACTTTTTAAATAGGGGGCCAGTTCACTGTCCCTCAGACTGTTGAAGGGCCAGGACTGCAGGCCCTGGGATGAATCGGCTGCTAAGCAGGACAGGCAGCAGCAGCAAAAATACTCATTGGGCCAGCTATATATCCTCAGCGGGTTGCAGGAACCCCAGGGCCGTAGTTTTAGGACGCCTGCTGTAGACCCAGCTACTTGTGAGGCTGAGGCAAGAGAATTGCTTAAGCCCAAGAGTTTGAGGTTGCTGTGAGCTGTGACGTCATGGCACTCTACCGAGGGAGACATAGTGAAACTCTGCCTCAAAAAAATAAATAAACAAGTTCCTGCAGAGGAGGAGGAGGAGGTGCCCTATGGAGGTGATTTGAGGCAAATTACAGGACGCACCTGTTCAAGCCTGGTATGTTTCTGGCAATTCAGTTCTCACAGAACTTTTTTTTTTTTTTTTTTGAGACAGAGACTAAAGCTATTACCCTGGGTAGGGTGCCGTGGCATCACAGCTCACAGCAACCTCCAACTCCTGGGCTCAAGCGAGTCTCCTGCCTCAGCCTCCCAAGTAGCTGGGACCACAGGCGCCTGCCACAACGCCTGGCTATTTTTTTTTTTGTTGTTGTTGTTGCAGCCATCATTGTTGATTGGCGCCCAGGGCTGGATTCAAACTCGCCACCTTAGGTGTATGTGGCTGGTGTCTTAGCCACTCGAGCACAGGTGCCAAGCCTTTTATTTTTTTTCTTTAAGAGTCAGAGTTTCACTTTGTTGCCCTTGGTAGAATGCTGTGGCTTCACAGCTCACTGCAACCTCCAGCTCTTGGGCTTAGGTGATTCTCTTGCCTCAGCCTCCTGAGTAGCTGGGACTACAGGTGCTCACCACAACACCTGACTATTTTTTTGTTGCAGTTTGACTGGGGATGGGTTTGAACCCACCACCCTCGGTATATGGGGCCAGCACCCTACTCACTGAGCCACAGGCACCACCCATTCTCATAGAACTTTAGTAGGTTGCTTGCCCTTTATACTTTTTTCCTGGGGTAATTTTTGTTGGTTGGTTGGGTTTTTTTTTGTTTTTTGTTTTTTAAGACAGTCTTACTTTGTTTCTCTCAGTAGAGTGCTATAGTATCATAGGTCATAGCTCACAGCAACCTCAAACTCTTGTGCTAAAGTGATCCTCTTGCCTCAGCCTCCTGAATAGCTGGGGCTACAGGCACCCTTCACAATGCCTATTTTTAAACTACTTTTTTTTTTTTTTTTTTTGAGACAGAGCCTCAAGCTGTCACCCTGGGCAGAGTACCGTGGCATCACAGCTCATAGCAACCTTCAACTCCTGGGCTCAAGTGATTGTTCTGCCTCTGCCTCCCAAGTAACTGGGACTACAGGCACCCACCACAATGCCCAGCTGTTTTTTCATTGTAGCCGTCATTGTTGTTTGGTGGGCCCAGGCTGGATTTGAACCCACCAGCTCAGGTGTATGTGGCTGGCACCTTAGCTGCTTGAGCCACAGGCGCCGAGCCTACAATACCTATTTTTATTTATTTATTTATTTATTTTATTTTATTTTATTTTTTTGAGACGGAGACTCAAGCTATCCCCCTGGGTAGCGTGCTATGGCATCACAGCTCATAGCAACCTCCAACTCCTGGGCTCAAGCGAGTTTCCTGCCTCCGCCTCCCAAGTAGCTGGGATCACAGGCGCCTGCCACAACACCCGGCCATTTTTTTGGTTGCAGCCATCATTGTTGTTTGGTGGGCCCGGGCTGGGGATTTGAACCCGCCACCTTAGGTGTATGTGGCTGGCGCCTTAGCCGATTGAGCCACAATACCTATTTTTAGAGATGGGTTTTATTCTATCTAGCTTAGGCTGGTCTGGAGCTCTTGAACTCAAGCAATCCTCTACATCGGCCTCCCAGTGTGCTAGGATCATAGGCATGTGCCACCCACTTTTTACTTTTAAGAGTGCCATGTTGTTGCTGTTTTTATTGTTTTACTTTTTTTTTTGAGACAGTGTCTCATTATGTCACCCTCGGTAGAGTGCCGTGGTGTCACAGCTCACAGCAACCTCCAATTCTTGGTCTTAAGTGATTCTCTTGCTCAGTCTCCCAAGTAGCTAGGACTACAGGCACCTGCCACAATGCCTGGCTTTTTTTTTTTTTTAATTGTTGTTGTTGTAGTTTGGCCAGGGCCGGGTTTGAACCTGCTACCCTCGGTATATGGGGCCAGCACCATACCCACTGATCCACAGGCACCGCCCCCAGCTATTTTTTTTATATATTTACAAATTTTATTTTCTATCTCCAAAATACATATAAGTGAAAACCTGCTCTTTAAATGCAGGGAGGCCTTTGCCTAACATTGTCATATGAAAACCAGTATCAGGGGCAGTGCCTGTGGCTCAAGGAGTAGGGTGCCAGCTCCATATACTAGAGGTGGCAGGTTCAAACCCAACCCCGGCCAAAAACTGAAAAAAAAAAAAGAAAGAAAGAAAGAAAACCAGTATCAACTCTTTTAACACACAATTTATATATGTACATACATACACACTGTATGCAAATAGTTAATACTTTTCTACTCACACATATTCCTCTGGTGGAAAATTAGGAAACAGGGGAATTCCCCTGCTTTCCAGCCTTGGGAAGGTAAATACAACCTCTCTGAACGATTTTTTTAAAGATAAAACGTGTAGAAATATGTAAACAAAACAACTTCCTTTAGACATACACACATGTTGTTAGAATAAAGGAGATGACATCTGAAGAAAAATGAAAAACTGAAGAACAGTTAATATGATCAAAATTGTTATGTACATCTCCGTGGAGAAATCTGGAATTCTCTCATGGAGAACAGATTCACACCCATTTCATCCCTTATGACATTAAATTGGCACCCCTTGGTGGTAGCATTGATCCTTCTGTACGGTCTGTAGGCTTAAGCAGGTGCTATAAAGCAACTATTTAAGTTAAACAGTCAATAATGTTTATTGGCTGCAATAAATTCCCACCCCCAAAAAACTAAGTGCAAAATCAACTTCTGTGACTCAAGAGCTCAACCAGATCAAAGCTTTGGTATATACTAGAGGCTGTTTGGTGATAACAAAAGCTTAGTAAGATTCTCTGCTCAGGGGTTTAAGCCCAAACAAAAATACCTGGTCACAAAGCTTAACAACTATGTATATAAATAAAGTAACTGTACAAAAGAGAACAAGCCACCATCCCCCCTTAACCAAGGATATACAGTTTCCTAGGGCAGCAGTTCTGAAAGCACCAACTAAAGCCACAATGATTCTACTAAAACAGTATGTATTGTACAACTGGTGAGACTGTTCTGAAAACAAATGCCCCCAGGCATGTGGCTGATGTGCCATAGAAAGTTCAACAAAACATACGTCAGTCTCATACATTGTAGCATAAGCTGGTCAGCAACAGAGGAAAGACTTAGGGCAATAAGAGGCATTACAGAGAGCACCACAATGCTCTCGGAAACAAAGCCTTCCAAGAAGGAAAAGGTGTCTCAGTAACCTGGGTTCTTAGTTTGCTAGCTGTCAGACACTTCCTCCTCCTCTTCATCATCCTCATCTTCTTTCCTGTCTATTTCAGAAGTATCTGATGACTCATGGAGCAAGACATATTCTCTCCTACTGAACGCAAACTTGAGTACATCCTTTTCTTTTAAGTTCATAGTATCTCTGTGGCTCAATACGTTTGTTGTTTAGGAAGGTGCCATTGCCTGAGCCAAGGTCAATGATGTAGGGCTTCACTCTTTGACCAACTGTGCCATCAACACCAGTATATTCCACAAGCCGATACTGAAAGACCAAATGCTGCTTTGAACAAGACGGATGATCAATTGGAATGTCTGCAATGCGGCGGTGTCGACCCAGGAGGTACACACTTTGTCGACGTATGTACATGACTGGAAGGACCTCATCATTTTTAAATGGGTAGAGACACCACCGTTTTTTGGGGATACGTGCTTCTGGGAGCTCACTGTATTTAATGACTACACCTCGGAAGGTGTTGGTATCCTCAGGAAGGGCTCCAGAGAGTTCAAAACTTGGCTTTCCTTTTAACAGGAACCTCTTTTTCTTTGTTGTTGCCACCAAGCCGAGGAATCACCTCCTGAGACTCACTACCACTGCCACTAACTTCATTCTTCTGGCGATGCTCCCGATGTCTGGCATTATAAAACTCGGGCTCTTCTTGAATCTGAAGCTTCTGAATGTCCCAATCCAGTCCTTGAGCCTGCCCACTCCCAGGCTTTCCACTATTCCTGCCCACTTCCAGCTATTCCTTTGGTGGGAATAGCTCTGGTGTCTGTCTCATCACTGTTCCTAGATCTGTGTTCCTGCTCTGAAGGTTCCCGGTGCTGCCCATCCTCCCGTCCTCTCCAAGGATGATCATCACGTTCCTGCTTCACTTTGACAGTGGAGTGATGAGGACTTCGGCTTCTCTTACTCCAAGGAGACTTGCTTCTTCTCCCTGAGGACCTGTTTTTCTTTTCGGCTGGGGACCGGCTAACTCCTCGGGCTTGGCTCCCACGGTAGCTGGGGAGGCCCGGTTCGCTGGCAGGCGGGGACGAGCCGCTACCTGAGAAGTCTGGACGGCGGTGGGCCGGAGGCTCGGTTTCCGGGCTGAGATGCTCTTGCTTCATCACCACCACTGCCACTGTCGCCGCCATCACGACGTCCTCGTCCTGGTGCCTTCGCCGGCTCCCCCACTCCCTCTTCATCATCGCCTCCATTCCGCGATGCCCCCAGCGATTTTTTATTGCCCTTGTTGCTGTGTAGCTGGCCTGGGCAGGGTTCGAACCTGACAGCCTGGGTGTATGTGGCTGGCACTGTAACCACTGGGCTATGGGCGCCGAGCCTGTTTTACTATTTTTATAGTCTTTTTAAACAAATTCAGAAGTTTTTTTTTTCTTTTGACATAATTTCAGACTTTCAGAGAAGCTACAAGAATAGTACAAAGAAGCCAGGCATGGTGTGGTAAGCACTGGAGACTTGTAGAAAGCCCACCCTTCTTTTCTTTCAAACAGTCTGAAGGTTTGAGGCATAATGCTTCTTCACCTCTAAATTTTATATATATATATATATATATATATATATTCTAAAAACAAAGATATTATCTTGTATAGCAGAAGTTATAGGCAAAACGCCTATACGCCTCTGGCCATAAAAGCCATTTGAGAGAGAGCAGTGAAAAGACTTTGTGCAGGCATACTTGTAAGAAATTGAGGCAGAATCCCATGTGGCCAGGTTGGTTGTGAGCCTAATATGACCAAGGCTTTGGCTGGAATGGCATTTATTGCGTTAAGGAATTAAGGGTGACTTTATAAAGCCAATAAAAAAGCCCTTTGGAAAACTGGCCAGATACCCATCAGTAAACTTTCCTGATTTGTGGTAAGTAATGCAGGATGCTTGCTGACAGGTCCGGAATGGAAATGTGCTCAGGGACCTCAAGAGAAGAGGAATTTACCCAATGCATATGGGTATCTAATGACACAGATGAAACTTGGGCTCGTGAAAGGCTTTTCAGAAGGCTAGCCTGAAAATTCCTTACAAAAGATTCCAGCAAAACCCCCCTGATTTAAGGCCTACATGGGGGTAGAGGTTTGCACACAAATTCCTGTATGCCCAAGAAGTTTCTTTATGCCTTGTTTAAAGATCCGAAGTAACAGCCTCCAAACAGCAAGGCCAGCAAGGGCAGGTATGCAATCTACCTTGTTCCTCCATAGCCTCAGGCATCATCAGAAAAGAACAAAGAAGTAATAGCTTACAACATATTCTCCATTACGTTAAATTGGGTTATGTTGAAAGGGTTATGTCAAAAGGTGTATGTTGAATGGATTATCAGAAGCTAATCATCATATGATGTTTAAATGGATCCATGAGGTCATTGCTGTATTGTGTGCATGTACAAAATTCCCTATATAAACCAACTGCAAATAAAGAAGCTCGCCATTTTGCCTGAGTAAGCAGATGGTCACCTTTATTTAAAACACAATTTAATAAGCATGCTTATTCTCTGCAACATCGCTTTTCCATGAGAACCTTATGGCAACAGAGAACAATGATCAAAATCAACACTTTCTATTTTTTTATTTTTTTTTGAGACAGACCCTCAAGCTGTCGTCCTTGGTGAGTGCTATGGCATCACAGCTCACAGCAACCTCCTGGGCTCAAGTGATTCTCCTGACTCTGCCTCCCAAGCAGCTGGGACTACAGGCACCTGCCCCAACGCCCATCTATCTTTTGGTTGCAGCTGTCATTGTTGTTTGGCGGGCCCCAGCTGGATTCCAACCCACCAGCTCCAGGTGTATGTGGCTGGTGCCTTAGCTGCTTGAGCCACAGGCACCGAGCCTAAAATTCATCTTTTTTTTTTTTTTGAGACAAAATCTCAAGTTGTCACTTGTTGTAACCCAGCCCTCTTTCCCCTGCCCACTCCTGTTCCCCAGCCCTCACCTGTTCCCCCCACCCTCTCCAGCCCATTTCCCTCCTCCTCCCTTCTCCCCCCAGAGTCGACTCCAGGAACAAGGCAAGTCCCTCCTC
>CAUYQV010112425.1:0-41486 GCA_963574575.1 Galagoides demidoff
CGCCACCTTAGGTGTACATGGCTGGCACCTTAGCTGATTGAGCCACAGGCGCCGAGCCGAGCCAGGTGTCTTAATCTCTCTTTTAATCATCAGAGATGGGAGTGAGCTAAAACTTAGGACAACCAGCAACACAGAAAACACAGTCCAGGAATTCCTAAGTTCCTGCTCCCATTCTTGAAATGCAAACTTCTTGGCTACACATCACCATGGAATAATTTCCACAAGTAAGAGAAAAACTCATAGTTTAATTTCTATAAAATGCCTCCAAATGGCTGGAGGCAAAATAGAAACGGGCTGCCCGGTTCTCCCCAGCAGTGTCGCTAACGCTGGTGGCCAGTCCTACTCAATGCTGGGTCTCTTCTCATGAACAACTGGATTTCCTTTGGGGGAGCTGATTGATACCCTACTACAGTGGGGTCAAATGGTCACAAGCTCACCTAGGGGTAAGCTTCTTAGAGGACCCCGCTTTCTAATATTTGACAGGAAAGAACCCAGAAGGCCAGGTCACACAGTTCATGACAAACTATAGCTTAGGCTTAAGAAGGACAGGCTGGTTGTGATGGTTGTATGAGTTCTTAGAACAATGCAGAAGAAGATTCCAGGCTTCCATAGGTGAGAGGAACTTGGGCAGGACATCAGGGGAAATTTAACCATTGCAGGTGTTCAATGACCCTGAGCCAAGCTATGGGAGCCAAGCATGCCTCACAGCTCTGTTCTCCACAACTGCAGTCAGACATCTGTTCCCACCCTGGAAATCCGTACATCCAATGATTCCATTCGATGCTCAAGGAACATCTACTTGCTAAATATTTACTGGCTGGGCATCTCCTACATGTCAGCATTATGGTGGGTTCCGGGAATATGTAACAGAATACAGCACATCGTCTTTGCCATCAAAACCTGCAGTTTAGCAGACTACATGGGCAGTTCAGTGCACACGAATGGCAAGAAATGTTATCCCAGCTGCCACGGTTGGCGCAAAATGAATGAAACATGTTCTAGTTCAAAGGAATGAGAAACAGGCTTGGTGGAAACCAGGAGAATGCTACTGGCGGAAGAGGAGGAGAATTTTAGGTGGAACTGTCTTGAGCTCAGAAGTGTTTTCTGCTCTTTTTTGGCTGCAGTCTGGGTGATGACTTAGGTTAACACTTCTCATTAAGGGTCAATTAAGGAAGGAGAAGGAAGGGAACTTGTCCTTCAGGGGGGCTTTTTTTTTTTTGAGACAGAGTCTCACTCTGTCACCTTAGGTAGAGTGCCATGGCATCATCATAGCTCATAACAACCCGAAACTCTTAGGCTCAAGTGATTCTCTTGCCTTAGCCTCCAGAGTAGCTGAGACTATGGGCACCTGCTTCCACGCCTGGTTATTTTTTCTATTTTTAATAGAGACAGGGTCTTGCTTTTGCTCAGGCTGGTTGGGAACTCCTGAGCTCAAGCAATCCACCTGCCTTGGCCTCCCAGAGTGATAGGATTATAGGCATGAGCCACTGGGCCTGGCCTGCTTGGGGTTTTTTTTTTTTTTTTTTTCTTTTTAGAGCAGTCTTGGTAACCTTTGGCGAATGAACTCACTTACCTTCACTGCATAGTAGTGAACCCCGTAGGTCGGGAGGGACTCCACGATGCTCATGTAGCTGGGAAGACAACACCCACAGGCTGTTACTTGGCAGAACTGGGATCGTATACATGTATATATATTTTTTTGTATATGTGATAAAGCTTCTCAGAGTGATTATTTATGTGGAAATTAAATTGAAACATATGTTCCCTTTCTCCCTCCCCACCCCAAGATAATATCTTTCTAAGGGGAAAGGGACAATCCTGACAGATGTATTGACACCCACAAAGACAATCTCCACAAGTTCTGAGAGGGGCCACTTACTTCACAATCGCTTGACCTCTCGTCTGGCCGTTCAGTTTCTTGTAGTGCTCAATTACTCTGTCTTCACTAGAAGGAGAAGAAAACAATTGTTAGGAGAGTTCCAAGGTCAGTGGCCAAGCACGTTGCCAGTACCACCTTCTGAGCCCGAGAGTTCACGGGCAGCTCTGATCTCTCTGGGGACACAGGACTGCTCCTTCAGCCACGGCTACCTCGCTCTGTTTTCACTTTGGACACCTCACTTAGGCAGGGTGAGCTGTTGGCCTTAACCATGTGTCCCCATTCATGACATCCTGAAGGAACAAATGTGAGCTTTTCTGACATTAAAGATCTTGGAAAAGAAACCAGATATACATCGATCACAGTGAAACAGAACAGTCAATGGTGTGGTGGCTCACACCTGTAATTCTAGCATTCTGGGAGGCTGAGAAAGGTGGATTGCTTGAGCTCAGGCATTCCAGACCAGCCTGAGCAAGAGCGAGGGGGACTCCATCTCTACTAGAAATAGAAAAACTAGCCAGGCATAGTCATGCATGCCTGTAATCCCAGCTACTTGGGAGGCTGAGGCCAGAGGATTGCTTGAGGCCAAGAGTTTGAGGTTGCTGTGAGCTATGATGATGCCAGGGCACGTTACCCAGGGTGATGGAGTGAGACTATCTCAAAAAAAAAAAATCACTTTTACTTTTAACTGTGATGTGGTGAATAAGGCTAAGAGCCTAAGCACAGTTTAAGTGCGTCCTCCTCTTAGGGCCTCTCAAGGCTGATATCCGGTGTTGGTGAGACTATTCCCACGTGCAGTGTGACTGGAGAAGAGTCCACTTCTAAGCTCACTCAGGCTTTCAGAGAGTTTGATATGGAGCATGATGGCCAAATAGAATCCTCCACACAAACACTAACTTTAACAACTACCCATATCTGAGCGGGAAAACCAAACATCAGAACCTAAAATCAGGTGAGCAATCATACACTTGGTTTTAACCTTGTATCAAGGCAAGAGGCCCGAGGCGGGCAGAACAGAAGGGCTTGCATTGCCTATGCCTAAGGTGACCAGATTTAACATTGGTAAAGCGGGACACCATTGACGGCGGGGGGGGGGGGTTCTTAATTAAAAATTTGGTCTATATGGAGCAACAAAAATTTTCATAGAACGGAAAAATAGTATTGTAATATATATTTTTAAATTTCAACATAAGTACAATTTACAGATATAATACATTAAAAAATTATGTATAGTATTATTTTATTCTTTGGCATATTTCTTGTCGAATTCTAACAACTGATCAACAATGCAAACTTTGATAAGCAGTTCTCAACTATTATTTGTTATTATTAAAGTTTAACATTATAAAATTAACAAAAATAATATAAAACTCATATCCCGGCGAAACAGCCACATGGCAGCCGAAAACTGTATATTCCCTTCCTATTCTCCTGCCGTTCCCTAGCTTGTCGTGCATTCTTTCCCAAAATTGGGACTTTTAAAAAATGCCCTGGGACGTGAGACAAATTGTTAAAAATCAGGACTGTCCCGCCAAAAGTGGGACGTCTGGTCACCTTACCTATGCCACCCCTCCCTACTCCCAGCCAAGGTGGAGAGAGCATCTGTGTGCCCAGGGGAGGGACAGTGAAGTGACTGTGGGACTCTGCATTGAAACTCACGGCCAGCCTGGCACAGGGGAACATAGCACAGGCAGAATCCTGCCGGTTGCCACCAAGGGAGCATCTAGACCATCCCAGCCAGAGGGTAATCCTGTTATCCTTTTTTTTCTTTTTTTGCAGCTTATTGGCTGGGGCTGGGTTTGAACCCACCACCTCCAGTATATGGGGCCAGTGCCTTACTCTTTGAGCCTTGAGCCACAGGCAACAACCCCTGTTATCCTTTTTAAAACCCGAATTCCTGTTAGCCCCACCACTGGCTGGCAAAAAGTGGCTTGGACTATATTTTTATATATGGTCTTTATATATGGCCCCAGACTATATTTTTAAGGCAGTAGGGCCACAAAGGCTGCAGTCCTTGGGCAATTCCTGTGGCTGTGCCGGTTCACAGCCCTGAACTTGGGTTACTCATGTTACCTAGTGAGATACAGTGAGATGGCCAAGCAGTGCCTGTGTCCCTTCCCCCGACTCTAGGCAATGTAGGTGAGGGAGAGTCTTCTTCCACTTGGCAAAAGGAAAAGGAAGAGCTCAGAAGACTTTGTTTTGCAACATGGGTACCAGATCTGCCACAGCAAACAGCAAAATAAAGCAGCAAGCAGATGCCTGAAGCCCTGATTTCAGGCCTCAGGTCCTGGAAGGCATCTGGACCCACTGGCCTAGAAGGAACATGCTCCCTGGAAGGGAAGGATCCCATCCTGGCAGGATTCACTACCTGCTGACTAAAGAGCCCTTGGGCAGGGAATAAATACCTGAGGTAGCCAGGTAATAGTCATCCTCGTCTTTAGGTGAGACTGGGCTGGCTTCAGGTGTGACCTGCCACTGGTGGCCTTGAGGGAGAACCTACATCACTCCTCCCCCACTCCAGCAGCCCATCACAGAGTGAGAGACTTTGCCTGGTAATCCAGGGAGTTCTCCTGTATCTTACCCAAGCTCACCAAGGCAGTATCACCAGGAGTCTGCCATAGTCCCAGTATTATTAGGCTTGGGACACCCCCAGTGCTCACACAGCTGCAGTGACCAGAGACTTCGGTCACAACACTGAATTCCCTTTGAATATCTGGAAAGACTTCTTAAGAAGAATGGGTTCAAACAAGCTCAGACGCAGAAGATTAAAATAAATACCTAACTCTTCATCACCCAGACATCAGCTGATATCCACAAGCATCGACAACACCCAGGAAGACATGACCTCACTGAACAAACTACAGAAGGTGTCCATGACCAGTACTGGAGTGATGGAGAGATGAGCCTTTCAGATAAAGAAGTCGAAATAGCTGTCCTGATGAAGCTCAGTGAACTTCAGGAAACACAGAGAAGTCATTCAGCAGCTTGTCAGAGTAATTTAACAAAGAGATTGAAATAATAAAAACAAACCAAGTAGAAATTCTGGAGCTCATGAGTTCAACTGACAAACAGAAATAAATCAGAGTCTCTCAACAGCACAACTGACCAAGTAGAAGAAAGAATTAGTGATCCTGAGGACAGCCTACTTAAAAATACAGAGTCAGAAGAGAAAAAAGAATGAAGTAAAAATAAAAATGAAGTAAACCTAAAAGATTTAGGAAATAGCCCCAAAGGGGCAAATCTAAGAGTTACTGGCCTTAAAGAAAAGATAGACTGGTATAGAAAGTTTACTCAAAGAAATAGTAACAGAGAACTTTCCAAGCCTAGAAAAAGATATCAATATTCAGGACCAAGCAGATTTAACCCAAAGAAGACTACCTCAAGGTATTTAATAATCAAATCCCAAAGGTCACTGATAAAGAAAAGGTCTTAAGGGAAGAAGCAAGAAGAAGAAAAACAAACAAAAAAAACCATATAAATGAGCTCTGATCCATCTGGCAGCAGACTTCTCAGTGGAAACCACACTTAGGAATGACAAAAAAAAATTATCGCAGGTAACAGCTCACAGGTAACAGTAACACAGGCCCAGGAGAGAGTGTGACACAAAGTGCTGAAGGGAAAAAACCTTAATCCTAGAATATTACATCCTGCAAAACAATCCTTCAAACGTGAAGGAGAAATAAAAACTTTCCCAGGCAAACAAAAGGATTTCATCAACACCAGATCTGTTCTACAAGAAATGCTAGGATCGAACCCAGCCTGGGCCAGCTAAAACAACAATGACAACTCCAACAAAAAAATGGCTGGGCACTGTGGTGGGCGCCTATAGTCCCAGCTTAAAAAGAAAAATAATAATAATAAAAAATGCTGAGAGAAGTTCTTCAGTCTGAAAGAAAAGGGCATTTAGGAATGATAAAAAAATCATCGCAGGTAACAGCTCACGGGTGCAGTAAGCACACAAATACAGAATACTCTATTGCTATAACTGCAGTGCATAAACCACTCATATCCAGAGTAGGAAGATTAGACAATGAATGTATCAAAGATATAATAATTGTTGAAGACCCCAACACTTTACTTTCAGCATTGGATGGATCATCCGGATAGAAAATCAATAAAGAAACACTAGACTTAATCTGCCCTAGAGGCCAAATGGACCTGATAGATACGGACAGAGTGTTTCATCCAGCAGCAGAACACACATCCCTCTCCTCAGTTCACGGATCATGCTCAAGGAGAGACCATATGCTGGACCACAAAACGCATCTTAAAAAAATTCAACAAAATTGAAATCATACCGAATGTTTTCTTTGGCTACAATGGAAAACTAGAACTCAACAACAATAACAGTGGAAAACACACAAACACATGGAAATCAAACGACATGCCCCTGAATGACCAGTTGGTGAATGAAGAGATTAAGAAAAAAATTAAAAAATTTCCCAAATGGAAATGAACACATAACATACCAAAACCTACGGGATACGGTAAAAACAGTAATAAGAGGAACGTTTACAGCAGTAAGTGCCTACATCAACAAAGGAGAGAAACTTCAAATAAACAACCTACCAATGCATCTCAAAGAACTAGAAAAATAAAAGCAAACCAAACCCCAAGCGAGTAGAAGAAACAGTAAATATCAGAGCAGAATAAATGATATTGAAAAAAATATCAAGGATCTGCAAAACGAAAAATCAATTTTTTCAAAAAGAGAAACAAAGTTGATACATCTTTAGTCACACTAAGAAAAAAGAGAAATGACCCAAATAAATAAAATCAGAGATAAAAGAGACATTACAGTTGAAACTGCAGAAATCCCAAGGATCATTAGAAACTACTATGAGTGACTATATGCCAATAAATTGGAAAATCTAGAAGAAATGGATAAATTTCTAGACACATTTAACCTACAACTATTGAACTAAGAACTTTAAAACCTGAATAAATCAATAACAAGTACTGACGTGGAAGAAGTAGATAAAAAATTTCTGGGTGGCACCTGCGGCTCAAAAGAGTAGGGTGCTGGCCCCATATGCTGGAGGTGGCGGGTTCAAACCCAGCCCTGGCCAAAAACTGCAAAAAAAAAAAAAAAAAAAAAATTCTCAGGAAATAGAAGCCCAGGACCAGTGGCTTCACTTCTGAATTTTATCAAGCAAAGAACTGATACCAATCTTACTTAGACTATTCCTAAAATCAAGCAGAGAATACTCCCAAACTCATTCTATGAGGCCTGAATCACCCTGATAACCAATACCAGAAAAAGCCATAACAAGAAACACAACAACAACAAAAAAAGCATAGGCCAATATCTCTAAAGAATATAGATGCGAAAATCCTCAGCAAGATTAACACTAACAAACTAAATTCAATAACACACTAAGAAGATTATTCATCATGATCAAGTGGGATTCGGGATTCATCCCAGGAATGTAAGGATAGCTCAACATGTACAAATCAATCAATGTGATACATCATATCAACAGAATGAAGGACAAAAACCACAGGCTCATTTCAACTGATGCTTAAAAAGCATTTGATAAAATTCAACTTATCTTCATGATAAAAACTCTCAAAAAACTGTGTACAGAAGGACCTTACCTCAACATGATAAAAGCCATACATGTCAGACCTGCAGCTAGTATCATATTGAATCAGAAAAAAACAGAAAGCCTTTCCTCTAAGGCTCGTTCTAGAACAAGACATTCTAGCACTGGAAGTCCTAGCTAGAGCAATCAGTAAGAGAAAGAAAGAAAGGGTATCCAAATTGGAAAGGAAGAAGCCAAATGATCCTTGTTTGCAGATGATATATAGTATGACTTTATGTCTAGAGAAGGCTAAATACACCACAAGAAAACTATTAGAACTGATAATTCAGTAAAGGTGCAGGATACAAAATCAGTATTTAATATAAACACAAATAGCATTTTTATATGCCAACAGTAAACAATCTGAAAAGGAAAGTAATCACATTTACCATAGCTCAGAATAAAATAAATTACCAAGAAAGTACATCCATTTAACGATAACTCCAAATAAAGTAAAATACCTAGGAATACACTTAACCAAAGAAGTGAAAGTTCTCTATAATGAAAAAATTCATTATTCAGAAAGAAATTGAAGAGGACACACAAAAAGGAACTATCCCAAGCTTGTGAATCGGAAGAATCAATATTGTTACACTGTCCATACTACCCGTGCGATATATAGATTCAATGCAATCCCCATCAAAATACCAATGACATTCTTCACAGAAAAAAAGGTCTAAATTTTATATGAAACCACAGAAGACCCAGAATAGCCAAAGGGGCCTTGAAAAAAGAACAAAAGTGGAGGATTTGCATTACCTGACTTCAAATTATACTGCAGAGCCCTAGTAACCCAAACAGCATGGCATTGGCATAAAATCAGACAGACCAAAAGCACAGTCTCACTCTGCTGCCCCCTCCTCCTCACCACAGGCAATGCGGCCCTGACCACACTCTGTCAAAGCTCCAAGAAGGGAGGTGACCCTCGTATGGTCTTTCTGGACCTCCCTAGTGGATCTTTATTACCAAGTATTATTTTACTATCCCAGGATCTAGCTGAAGCCTTCCCCCTTCCACCTTTTCCTGTTTTCACTTTCAGCAAGGCCAGCTCGGGGAGGGACAGTTCTCTGCGTTCACTATCTAGTCCCTGGGGGTAATTTATTTCTCTTTCAACTACTATCTTAATCTTCAACGAATGTCATTTAATTTTAGTATTCTGAAAGGACTCAGGACTGGCCAGTTAGAGGCCAGGGGCCTCTCTGCAGTTGGAGAGTCACTCGTGTGGGGTCTGGGCACCCTCCATTAGGAATGGGACAGATGCTGCCATGTGTCTGCTCGGCTCTCACGTGCTGTGGAAGTTCTGCTTCCAGTGTGATGATGTCTGTCCCTGACAGCTCCAGGGAGTGTCTTCTCCAGGGCTGGGCACTGGCTGGGGGTCACCTTCAGAGGGGTGGCAAGAGGTTCAGGGACTGTGCTTCTCACTTCCTCCCCACAGTGGCCCATGCTGAATCAACAGCTGCGCTGGTGCATTTCCTATCTCATGATCTGGGGTTTTGTGAGGTCGGCTCCTAAATCTGGGGTCAAGCAACTCCATGTAGACAGGAGCTGTTTCCTTTGCGGCTCTGGGAGAGTCTTTAGGGGTGGTGGGTAAGTGGAAGTCAATCCAGCAGAACCTCCCTAGCTGACCATCCCCCTACAGTGACCACTGGCCTAACTGACCACCTCCCAATACTGACCACTCCCTACACTGACCACCCTCCTATACTGGCCACCCCCCTACACTGACCACTTTCCTACACTGACCATCTCCCATACTGACCATCTCCCCACACTAACCACCCCCTACACTGACCACCCTCCTATACTGGCCAGCCCCCTATAATGACTACCTCCCCACACTGACCTCCTCCCCATACTAACCACCCCCCACACTGACCACTCTCCTATACTGGCCACCTCTCTACACCGACCACTCCCCTACAATGACTGCCTCCCCACACTGACCTCCTCCCCACACTAACCGCCTCCCCACATTGAACTAATTCTCATAGACGGGACGTGCACCACATGTGCATATCAGCATAGCAGGCTTAGCCTCTTACGTTGATGGGTCTGTGACAGTCTCCTGGGTGGTCACCTCACAGAAGCCCCACTGTATAGTGGGGAACACACACCAGCCTCAGGGAAGCACCAGGGAAAGGAAGCCAGGGACACCGTCACAAAGCTGCTGACCAGCTACACGGCCTGACCAGGGCTGCTTGGTGCCTAACAGCCACAGGAACCTCTGTCACTCCCCACCCCACCTGTGTCTCTTGCTGCATGAGACCATCTGTGAAGCCGCAATGGTGACCTTCTCTGTCCTCAGTTTTTCCAGTGGGCCCATGATGGGATGACACGCTTGATGAACCCACTCTACTTGCCTGTCCCAAAGGAACCAGGGCAACAACACAGTTCTGAGAGCTGATTAGGGACAGCAACACCGAGGGAGCCCAGGTCCCCAGAGACCGTGGTCTGTCAGAGAGAAACGATGTATGAGCTGGGCTCTCCTGCTGCTACAGGGTCTGCATCAAGACACACCCTGCCCCAGCCCAGGGAGTCTGCTGAAACCACCTGGATGACAGCAAAGCGAGGTCACTGCCGGGAGAAGCGAGGGGGCAGGACGAAAGCCAGTAATCGTGTATTTCAGAAAGCGTGTACAGAGGTGCTTACACACGTCACGGGTGGCAATGTGGTGGGAGCGACTTGTTCTTTGTGTCTAGTTTTGTTTTAATCAAAGCTGATAAAATGATTTTTGTTAAGGAGTCAGGAGGACGCCAGAGAAATAGAATTGTCCTTGTCACAGGGCAGTGGCCAGGGCTCAGGAGCCTGGCAGGATTTCCACACACCACCCAGGAATGTGAGCCCTGCTCAGTTGTGGCCCAGACTGCGATCTGGGAACCTTTCAAATGCCTGAATCATTCAGAACCAGTCATTTAGGGCCGACAGATGAACGAGGGCGTCATGTTACACGGCAGCTAAATCAGGAGCTGCGGGACACTGAGGGAAATAAGAGAATCCCTCTCTTTTGCAGAGAAAAAACAAAACAAAACAAACCCTGTGGTTCTCCCACATCTCAAACCCCCGTAGATCCTGTCGTCAAACGACAGGGACTCCAGAATGAAACTCGAGTAGGACATGAAAGGCTCCCAGAGAAGGCACAACTTCCAAAGCGAAATTCTAGAAGGTTTTGGTTTTTTTTTTTTAAATTAAAATCAACAGAAAAGGAGAGGTCTCACACACAACACATCATTTCAATACACGCAGAAGCCAGTTTCATGAAGACACAGGGGGCTTCATGCGCTTGGCAGCCCGGGGGACCCGTGGGAGCCAGCAGAGGTTGGACGCGGTTGTCTTGGGTGCCCACCACGTGCCCTGGGATGGGCTCCCTCCTAGAGGACACCCCGTGGGTCTTACCAGTAGGCCAGGGAAGGGTGCTCCTTCAGGGCTTGGGTGGGAAGGGCAGGCAGTTTCTTCAAGTCGCTCCGTACCACTTCGTTACTGAAAGAGCAAACATCCGATTGTCACCCTCGGAGAAAACCACCACCTTCTCTGCTGTGGCCTGGCCCGTCGGACTTGTCCCAATGCCCCCACATCTGTTCCCTTTTAATGAAAAGTCGTCGGCGGAAGGGGTGTTCTCTTTTATTTATTGACTTAATATAGATGAAAAAGAAAACACAGCACCCAGAGCTGAGGAGCCGCTTCTCACGGGGCAGAGGGCAGGGCAGGCACCCAAAGGACCAAGGTGCCTTTCCCAAAGCTGTCTCCAATGGGGGCACAGCCTGAGGGCCCCAGGCAGCCCTCAGCAGAAATGGGGAGGAGAAGGGTCTCAGGGGTCCCCCTGAGGACTCCAGGACAAGCTCCCCAGTACCCCCACTTAGGTGCACAGAGTTTGAGAACGGGCACTGTCACTGCTTCCTCCTGAGAGCCAGTCCCCTCGCTGATACCCGGTGCCATTTTCTTTGGTTAGATGAATCACCTGCTGGAAACTGGCTTCTGCAATATGGAGAATAAACACAGGTTGAGTTTCTCACGTCTGAAATGCTTAGGAGCAGATACATTTTGGATTTCTTTTAATTTTGATTTTTGGAATATTTACATCATATACCTACAGGTTGAACATCCCCAAATCTGACAGAACCTGGAAATCCCCAACCTGAAGTGCTCCAGTGAGCGCTTCCTTCGAGTGGCATGTGGGTAACTCAAAAAAGTTTCATATTCTGGAGCATTCTGAATTTCTGATTTTCCAGTTAGGGAGACTCGACCTGTAACTGTTGCCTTAGACGAGAACCAGAAACTGCTGATTAAGTGCGACATGTAGCGTCTGCTATAGGTTGAGCACTTCGGGGCTGGGATTTTTAGATTTGGAGATGCTCATTTGGTATGTATATAATGTAACTATTCCGAAATCCAAAAAAAATTTATAAAATCTGAAACATGTTTGCTCCTAAGCATTTCGGACAAGGGAGACTCACCCTGTACTGCCTGGTCCTGGGACCAGAAATTCTTTTTCCTATAGATTCCACATGCTCAGCTTTGAAAGGTGCTTTATAATCCCCTCCTCCCAGGGGACCAGCTTCCTTCAGAGCTTGACACCTCTCTGGACACTCAGCAGGTCCCCATCCCCTTCAGATCTGGCTGTCTGTGGTCTAGGCAACTACTCTCTCCCTCCAGAGCCACGGGGAGCATCCAGTGGGGTTAATTATGGTATTGAAAGAGCATCTCCCTGTATTGGTCCACCAAGGAGCCTCAGTGGGGGTTGCAAAGGTGGATCATGGGGCTTTGCTTCTGGCCACTAGCTCTGCCCTGGGCCATGCTAGCCGCTTCTGTGTTGCTTATACAAAGCCAGGCACATACTGGCCACCAGGACATGAGAAGTACCACCCCCCAAATAGTAAGACAGGAGCTCAATAAACAAACACGTGGGATGGAAGGAACACTCCAGTCACAGGCAGGGTATTCCTGAGGCATCTCCATGGTGGACACTCCAACAATGACCACGCAGGGCACTGGTGGATATATCATTCCACATGTCCCAGGGGGCCACACTGCCAGTGGCAATGAGATCAGCTCCACCACTGGAAACACAGCGCCCACTGGGCAGAACCATACCAGTACTTTGAGTTCATTTGTGTAATGACAAAGAAACACATGGAGATTCAGCGACATCACAGCTGCTCCCGGGTTGGGGGCATTTTGGAAGTGCCTAGAGAAGTGACCAAGGTGGCATTTGTGAATCCTGACTGCGAATGACCATGTGTAATTGTTTGAATCCACACACCCAAGTACTTGGACTGTTACATTCTAAGAGGCAAGGCAAGGATTTATCAGAAAATAATCAAGAAACCGAAGGTGTTTATGGAGCTCCTGTGATTATATGGAAAGTGTTATAGGGGGATACAAAAAAAATGATGAGACCGTCCTTACTCCAAAGGCACTTACAATTTAGCAGGGGGTAGGGGTGCACCAGCAAAGCTAGGTGACCACACAGGCAGTGTCTGGTCGTGTCAGTTCAAATAACAAATGTGAAAGTTCAGAGGAAATAAGGACCCTTTGGGCTCTGGTGCAAGGCTTTGTGGGAGGCTCAGTATGAAGAAAAGGGTGGGAACGTCATCTTTCCCCCAAACAGAACACTCCACATCACGGAGGCCACATAATTGGAAGTGACAAAATTTGGTAAAGTGCGCGACACATCACAGGCAGAATGACCTTCAAAGTCAGCCTACAGGTTCAAGTTGATCCGGGAGGCAATGGGTCAGCCACTGCAGGCTTTCAAACAGGTAACCCCTGGTCCTTAGCAAAACTCCATTGCCAAGTACGTTGTAGGATTTCTGCCCAGAATGCTAGGATAGTACAGTTTAAGGGAATATTCAGTTCGCCAACCCCTTGAGAACCCACAATGGTGAATCTCTGGACCTTCCCTCCCTATTGGACTACAAGTTCCCTGAGAAAAGGGACCTGGCTTATTGGTTCATGGCCACCAGAGTGCTGCCTTCAATGGAAAAGGCGCTTTCATCAGATAAACCTGTTGGATGAAACCATGAGAAGGGCAATTAGTGGCTCCTTTATTGAGCAGAAACTTGAGTTGGGGTTTGCTCACACCCATCACGTCTAAAGTATATTTGGGGAAGGAAGGAACTAAGGGAGGAAGAGATCATTTTACCCACCCCAATCCTCGTTTGTTGGCAAACATTTCTCCCTGGTGACAGCCCCAGGTTTGATTTCCCTGTGGCAGCTTGCCCTGTGTTCCCTAGTTCTCCTCCGGGGCAGGGTTACGCAGAAAATCAGAACAAGAAATCACCAAGGCGTGAAGCCCGACCACATCCATTATATTCTGGAAGGGATCCACGGCCCTTCATCCTTCCCGAAGGACACATATGTACAAATGTTCTATTTGCTTTCCTGCTCTTTCGAAACATCTGCAATAACTTAGAGGTGTCCAGCTTGGTCAACCTGGCTGAAAACCAGAAAGAGCCCTGATGGGAACCTTGGTCACTCTGTCTCCAGAAGCTTGTGAGGTTACAACCTAATAAATGTCCTTGAAGTCCCCAGTTTCCTACTTCAACATCTGCCACTTGGACGTTTTCCCCAGAGTTCACTGTCACTGTCACTGTCACTGATAAATGCTAACAGGGCATAGTGATCATACTCCATTTTTAGGAAGAAGCCAAGAGGTCTCTTAGAGAGCAGATCTGAAGGTAAAATTCAAGACTTCTTGTATTGATAAGATTTTAATATTAATATGAGCAAGATTTTAATCAAATCTTTTAGGTAGCTGTTAATGTTGCCAGGAAAAAAGTGGTACTATGTTTCCCTGAAAATAAGACACTGTCTTATATTTATTTTTTCTCAAGAAGACACACTAGGGCTTATTTTCAGGGTATGTCTTTTTTTTTTTTTTTGCAGTTTTTGGCCAGGGCTGGGTTTGAACCTGCCACCTCCCGCATATGGGGCCAGTGCCCTACTCCTTTGAGCCACAGGTGCTGCCTGGGATGTCTTATTCTAATTAAGTATAATACAACAATCTACATTTATTCAAATACAGTTAAGTCATCTTCTTCTGGAACCTGACGGGGGAACCAACCTTGTTGGTGGGGCTGGTGCTAGTGATGCGTGAACTCCTTTCCCCTAGCCGTTCACACGTGCACAATAGGATGCCTGGGACCACAGTTACCACACACGGGGCAGAGTGTGAAGGGCTAGGAGAAAGGAGGTGTGGCAGATAAAAAATATTCCAGTCTTCCTTGCTGCTCCCCCCTGAAATGCAAGGTGTGGCTATGCAGATACGCTGCATAGCCACGCCCATCACTAGGTCTTATTATCGGGGTAGGGCTTATATTTAACAAATGCACAGAAATCCTGCTAGGGCTTATTTTGGGGGTAGGTCTTATTTTCAGGGAAACATGGGTATGTCAATGGTGTGTTGATCCTGGATTCAGGCTATTTTTGTTTTCTGAGCTCATAACACATGGGATGTTAGAATGTCCTACTGGGAAAAACCAAAGATTTCTAGCAATGTATCAAACAGAGAATTTGCCATAGTGAACAACAACAAATTTAACCAAGAGACCATAATGTAAGGAAAGCAAAAAGGGTTTTGAAAGAGAAGGATTAGCAAAATTCACAATGTGTTTGTTCCCCTTTAAAATACTAGGAAATAAAGCTGGGCACAGTAGCTCACCCCTTTAATCCTACCACTCCTGGAGGGCAGGGTGGGTGGATCCCTGGAGCTCAGGAGTTGGAGATCTGCCTCAGCAAGGGCAATATCCCCATCTCTACTAAAAATAGAAAAATTAGCCAGATATGGTGGTGCACGACTGTACTCCCAGCTACTGGGGAGGCTGAGGCAGCAGGATCACCTGAGCCCAGGACTTTGAGGTTGCTGTGAGCTATGACATGATGGTGCTCTACCCAGGGTGACAAGTCACAACAAAACAAAACAAAACAAAACAAAACAAAACAAAACAAAAAAGGAAATAACTTTTTCAAGAAATTCCCTCTGGGTAAAATGAAATGTCTGTAATTTGTGGGAGAAATCTGGGGCAAACAGAACATGTTTAGCGTGGAAAAATTCTTCCTGAAACAGCAGTTTTGATCTGCACTGGCCTCAAAACGACTGGGGGCTAAACCCAGAAATGATAACCGGAAACTCAGGAACAGAGCTATGACGCCAGCATCGGACTAACTCCTCCGTATTTTATGAGAGAATCATCAAAGGTAAAGTTCTCTGGGAAGAGCTATTTCTTAAGGGAAAAAAAGTGTGACAGGTCCTCCATCTTTGTTCACAATTCCAAAGTCCAAAAAGCTCTGGGAAACAAAGTTTTCTTCACCTCTTTGGTGGCAGACGCCAACTTTTTGCATGAGGCAAGGTGTGACCTTTCCCCCGCTTGCTGTGAACATCCTTGATGCACCTGATCAAGCGCTAGCCCAGAACCTGCCCAAGGGGAGGTGTTAAACTCCCTGTCTTAAAACCTGATAAATTCTGATTTTGGAAACACTGGGACCCTAAAGTTCCAGACAAGCCTTGTGGATCTGTGTTCCTTTATTACATCGTCCTATAACCTGAAAACTCTGAGACAGATTAATAGGGGATGTTCCAGATTTTTGTTCTTTGTCGATCTTGAAAAATCATGTAGGAAATAATCTTTTACTTCCCTTTCCTTCTTCCTTCCTCCTCATTTTTGTGAATCAAGGCAAAGTTGGGTTATAATGAGATCGCCTGCCTTTCTCTCTTTGTCACTTTTGTCCCCAGGTGTGTGGAGGGAGGACTCTGTGAAGCTAATGGCTTGGGAAATGTTGCAGGGGTCTTCCACCATTGGACTGGGCCCCACCTGTCTAAGAAACTTCTGCCATTGCATTTGACCATTTGCAGACAACAGGAAGCACCTGGGGTCCCTTAGTGATTTCTCTAGCCTGGGATGCTGGATTCTGGGGATGTCTCATAGATTAATATGTCACACAAATATACTAACTGATCAGAGAGACAAAATTACAAACACATTTAGGAATTACACACCTTTCTATCTTAAGCTAATTCTTTCCTTCTTTCTTCTCTCCCTCCCTCTTTCTTTCTCTCTCCCCCCCTCCCTGCTCCTCTCCCTCCCCGACTCTCTGTCTCTCTGTAGCCCTGGATAGAATGCTATGGCATCATAGCTCACAGCAACTTCAAACTCTTGGGCTTAAATGATCTTGCCTCAGCCTCCCGAGTAGCTGAGACTACAGGTGCCCATAATAATGCCAAGCTAGTTTTTCTATTTTTAGTAGGCATGGGGTCTTGCTCTTGCTCAGGCTGGTCTTGAACTCCTGTGCCCAAGCAATCTACCTGCCTCCGCCTCCTAGAGTTCTCAGATTATAGCCCAGCCTAATTGTTAAATGATACAAATAAAGATGTCTTCCTTGATTAGTGACTCTAACTTCCTGGTGTGAAGGGAAAAGCTTTGTGAATTTCTGAGTTGTAAATATGTAAAATTAAAAACAAGGTATTACAAACTTGTTTCATAAATCTCAATTTCAGGCCAACAATTTTACTTCAAACAGCCAACGGACAAAACATGTGGTTAATTTTCTATTATTTCTAAATATCGCCCTTTAGATTGGCGACTTCGACTCCATAGCCACAAGCCTTTTTGCTATTCACAGGTTTGATTTCAAATATAGTCTATTTTAATATGATAAACAAAATGTTTAATGTAAGGGGCAAGCTGTTGTAATGCAAAATTTCCTTATAACTTAGTATCAAGGTAATGCCCACAGGATTTGAAGACCATGCTTTTGCAAAAACAACCTATCTGAATACTTTTTTATGCTTTGAATAGATGTGAATTACACACTTGAAAGCTCAGATAAATAGACTTCCGTGCACAAAACAAAGCTTTCTGTAACAACTCATAACTTTTCCACTTGAACATTTTGCTCCAAATTTTCACAGATTCTGTTCCTTTCAAAAGCTCTCGCTGGCACGAAAGATTCCAGCTGCTCCTGAATTACTCACGGCACTCAAAGTCATTTTTAAGTCATGGGAAAACTCCGTATGCCTTTCTTTTTTTTTTCTTCTTCTTTTAAAAAACAATAGATGAGATTATATTAATTTCAATCCTTCCCATGAAAGCTCTTCGCTGAGCTGATAGAAGTCTTTCCAGTTGAACGGATGACTTTTTTCCTGGGACAGTTTTCAACAGGGAAATTTGCAAGTTTAGTTATTAAAGGTGCTGTTGTTACCTGTAAGTCCTATTCCAAAGGTTAACCATTTCAAAGATCAGTGTCGCAGCAAATCTATTTCTCTTGCCATACCACTGTGATACCTGTTTTCTTTGAAGCGGCCAATTAAAAAAATCATAGGAAAATATACCCCAATGATCTAATCATGATTTAAAATCAAGCCTGCTCAGAGTTGTAGCATTAAAACCACTTAGGTAAGTGCAAAGTAATGATATTAGTGGACTAGGAATTGTGATTTACAGTCTGCGGCTTTCATCAACTCTCAATGCTGTAGCTGGCAAGAAAATAATTCTGTCATCTTTTTAAAGATAGTTTATGTTACTAATAAAAAAAAAAGAAAGGATTTCCAAAGAAAATTAGCTCTTGGTGTTCTTTTCCTGTTGATCATCTAAAGTTCTTCCAATCAAGTATTTCAGATTGCATGTGAAAACCCCACACTGTACCCCAGAAGTGTATTAAGGTGTACATAGTTATCATTCAATAAAAAAATTAAAAAAAAATAAAATAAAAAAATAAAGTTCTTCCAATCTATGACTGGCTGAAAGGCATTCTCCAGCCTGACAGAAAAAACTTACAAGCCTGGAATTTTCACATGCCAATAAGCCAACTTTAGTTCACAAGCGGATCTTTAAAAAGGCAGAACCAGGCTGGGCGAGGTAGCTCACACCTGTAATCCTAGCACTCTGGGAGGGCCAGGTGGGAGGAGTGCTTAAGCTCAGGAGTTGGAGACCAACCAGAGCAAGAGTGAGCCCTCTTCTCTAAAAAATACCTGGGCATTGTGGCAGGTGGTACGCCTGTAATCACAGATTCACTCGGGAGGCTGAGGCAAGGGGATCGCTTGAGCCTAAGAGTTTGAGGTTGCTGTAAGCTATAATGACTCTGTTTCCAAAAAAAAAAAGCCAGAACTAATTTCAAACAAAAAATAAAATAGAAAGGGCACTTTTTTTATTGTCACAAAAGTTTCTTTTTCTCTAGACTAGTGATCACACGGTCCTATGGTTTATAGAAGATAAACTATTAAAAGGTCTTTATTTATTTATTTATTTATTTTTTGCCTCTAACTGCTCTCCCAGGAACCAAAGGACACGTAGTCTGGGGAAGTTAATGGGAATTTCTCAGCACAAATAAATACTGCAGCCCTTCTTCTAAAATGGAGATGGAAATCAATTCCCCTCGTTAATGAAGGTCTGTTTCTTTCTATTGATTGAGCCATGCATTGCTCCATTTCTAAAAGAGCGTTTATTTTTTAAAGAAACAGAATTAGTAACCTACCTACTGACGCCCCAGAGACACTAAGATTTCTTGCTGATTACTGAACTCTGACACTTTCTCACTTGCACCAGCATTTAATTTTGCACAGATGTCACGTAAACTGACCTCCAACTAGCTACTCCATCAATCCCCCCACTTCTCTTCCTTGCCTGAGTTTATTTGGAAGGGACCGGGATGGGCGGTCATAAGCATGTGATGGGCTCTGCTGAGCAGGGGTCCCCAGGTAGGCAAGATGTGGCCTGCAAGTGTCATCCTCTGCTCAGGTGCTGTGTGCTTACTGGTCCTAATAAATCTCCCGCTGGTGGAATCCTGTTCGAGAGATCAATCTCTGTACATCTGGTCCCCTGTAACAAAGATACTTCCCCATCCCAGCAAGACAGCCCTGAGTACCGGGGCTGCCCTGATCTGGTTTCAATAAATCTTGAGAACTAAAAATTCCACCGCGCAGATGTTTTTCACTTGCTGGTGTATGGACGATTCTTTATCTCAGAGGTCATGCAATTTTGGCGTTTATGATGGGCGCCGTTCACGTGTACCAAGCATTTTTCAATTGCTTCAGTTCTGCAAACTGTTAGTAGGTAAAAGGAAATTTGTGGCACACACTTTCACAAAGATCAGGACTGAGACAAGTTGAAAAGTGAGGTGATTCTTAAAATCCAGGGAAGGCAATCGGCCAGTAGGGTTTTGTGTGAGAACAATCAAGTTCTTACACAGAAGACCTTGCTTAGTACAGTGTAGCGTGTGACGTCTCCTGTTAAATTAAATTAGAATATAACTAGAAACTCTGGATGTCTTATGAGTTGATTAAATGAGGTGTGGTCTGCACTGACCTTTTAAAGGAAGAAAAAGTTGCTTTTTCTAAAATAACCCAAGAGCTGCTTTTTTTTTTTCAACCCAAGAGTTTTTTAAAAAAGTTTTAAATATGGCTCGGCACCTGTGGCTCAATTGGCTGGGGCGCCAGCCACGTACACCTAGGGTGGCAGGTTCTAGTTCCCAGCCCGGGCCCGCCAAACAACAATGATGGCTGCAACCAAGGAATGGCGGGCGTTGTGGCGGGCGCCTGTGGTCCCAGCTACTTGGGAGGCGGAGGCAGGAGACTCGCTTGAGCCCAGGAGTTGGAGGTTGCTATGAGCTGTGATGCCATGGCACTCTACCCAGGGGGATGGCTTGAGGCTCTTGTCTCAAAAAATAAAAAATAAAAATAAAAAATAAAAAAGTTTTAAATAGGACATGGGTTCTTAGTCCTCAAACCAGTGCAGTGTGTGATGAAAACAATGCGTACATCATAGATGGTGTCTGTTAGCTGGCTGTTACAGTGATTATCAAATGAGAACCTTTTGTTTTCAAACTGGACTGGCACCTAATGTTTGCCCTGATAACTGCCTTGGTGAATAGCTCTTGAGGCTGTTCAATGAATTGTTTTTAAAGCGCAAGGCCAAATCTACTGATTCCCTGGTTGTTGAGGGACGGAGGATTTTTTTGTTTCACAAGTATAGGCACCCGGAAATAAGATGGCTGCATACTGTGTTAAGGAAAACAATACATAGTAAGGTTTGGGGAGATGGCTGTCCCCCAGATCTTTAACAGTCCCATACAAATCTGTCCACTGTATGTTAGAATGTGAACGGGGAAGGCCTGTGTTTCTTCCTATTGCAGACCGCTTATCTCTCTCCCTCGGTCATTTTCTTCCAGAAATGTAGAACCCAGCTTTGCTCTGTAAAGCTCAGTAACACAAGGAAGTGAGCAATTCTCTCAACTGGAAACGAAAGAGAATTCTCTAAGAATAAGCTTTGGGGGATCTGCTGAGCAAAAGGAAAGTCCAAAAAAAAAAAGAAGAAACAGAAGAGCCTGGCCAGTTTCCCCGGAGTAGTGACAACGCTAGTTTGTCTTTATCAAGTTCTCTTTTTCCTACAGAGGATCAGCAGTTTTAACTTCTTTCTTTGGTAAAAATAACCCCCCTTTCTCTTGTACTTCAAAGAAATCACTCCCGTAATTTGTAGATTTTTTAAAATCCTCATTCCATGTAAATGTGATGGGTATATAGTCATTGAAATGTAACTATCCAGGGTAACAGCATTCTGGGGGGGATCGCCTTTGGGGAAGTTACAGAATCAGGACCTCTTAGGCTTGGAAAGAGTTACTTTATCTTTTACGTGTGGCCATTAATTTAAAAGGTTATTTGATCCTCTGGATTCTAGACTATCTTACAGTTCCGCCCGGGACCATGTGTTTTTTATATATATATAAAATCCTTTGTCAGAGTTCTGGGTGTTCTAAGCGGACATCTTCTGTTGTGAATGCTGTTTAGGAAAACATATAATGTTTACAAGGAGGTTGTACAGTCCTGCACTAATTACTAATATGGCAAAAATAACTTTCTACGATGAACATGTACATCCACCTACATACATGTACAATTCTAAGTATTTACGTCAATCACACAAACGGTGAGACCAGGATGCCTCACATCCGTAGCCACCGAGCTGAAAACCCTCCACTTGGGTGTTCTGGGATCTTCCCACAAGTAGAAGGAAATGAATCTAGAATTACTTCTCTCCTTTGAAAACTCAAGGCCGCTCAAGTTTACTAGTGTTCTCTGGACCCCCGAAGAGGGCTCTACTAACCGTGGGCCCACTAGAGAAAACCGGCATTTGTCAGAGACTCCTCCAACCACCCACCTCCCCTTCCCCTGACAGTTGTCCCCGCTCCTTCTCTGTTCCAGCTGCTCTTACAAACACACTTTCTAGGTACCACTTGGACAAATGAAGCTCAACCAGGATCCTTTGTGTTCTCAGAATTCAGCCAACAAGCTGGCATTCCAGAAGCTCATCAGGGGGCCGTGAATTACTGTGAAGGGCGCATGGGGGCCCTGCTTCCTCCTCCCCTGCCGTCCCTGTGGCCTCTGGTTCCCATGATCTGTGGGGCCAGATTAATTCACTCCCAGGTCGCATTCCTGGGAATGCGGGTACTTTCGAAATAAACAATATTTATAGCAGAGCTCAGAGCTGGTGAAAAAATGGGGAGGAGAAAAATGTGTCTTCAGGGAGAGGAGACTAGACACTGGAATCCACTGGATTTGTGATTTTTAAACCATCTTTTCCATGGGACTCCAGAAATCTTATTTAAATAGAGACGGACTTGCACTTATCAAAATCCCACATTCCAATGCCCAAATGAAGGGCATAAAAAAGTAACAAAGAAAGACTGTGTAACACAGTCTAGTTTCTATGACCTGAAAACACTTTTTGTTATCAAAAAATTTGGTAAATGGTTACTGAATACTTAGAAAGCTCATGGTCTCCAGCTAAGACTCTTTATAATCATTACCTATTTAAAATTTGAGGCTGGGTACAGTGGCTCATGCTTGGGATCCTAGCACTCAGGGAGGCTGAGGCAAGAGGATCCCAACTTAGGAGTTCAAGACCAGCCTGAGCAAGAGCGAGACCCATCTCTACTAAAAATGGAAAAACTAGCCAGGCTTTGTGGCAGGTGCCTGTAGTCCCAGCTACTTGAGAGGCTGAGGCAAGCAAATTGCTTGAGTTCAGGAGTTTGAGGTTGCTGTGAGCTGAGTCTGTCCCAAAAAAAAAAAAAATGATGACCTCTGCCTCATACCAAGAACTTGGGAAACCTAAATAAAGGGGCCAGGAGGTCTCCTTACACACATACATATATTCAAATAGAGCTAAAGGTGTAACAGTTCAGATCAGGGTCAGCAAACTATGACCTACTGGACCAATCCAGTTCTCTGCTTGATTTTATATGGACTACGAATGAGAGATGTCTTTTATATTTTTAAAATGGTCAGAAAAACAATCAAAAGAAGGATGACATTTTGTGCTATGTGAAAACTTACATGAAATTCTGATTTCCATGCCCGTAAGTAAAGCGTTATGGGAACACGACCACATCCATCCATTGACCTTTCACCTGGGGCGGCTTCTACACTTAGAGAGGGACAGTTGAGTCCCTGAAACAGAGACCACGTGTTTGTTGGCAAAACCCAAGATGGTGACCGTCTGGGCCTTGACAGAAAAGGTCTGCCAGCCTTTGTTTGAGAACATAAACTAATTTTTTTGCTTTTGCTAACTTATCTAACCGAGAACATATTCCTCAGGCTTTGTGAGAAATGTGTGTGTCAGGTGGGCAGAGAGCATGCAGCTTGACAAAGACAGACAAGTCCAGGTGGCCACCGATGGAAGGGGTTGGTGCTGCATTTATAAATCAAAACCCTCAAAGCACAAGTTCCTCGCTGGAGTACAGTGAACTTTTTTGGCAATAGGGACTATTTCCATGGAACGTATTTTTCCACGGATGGCGGTGGGGAGGGCATTAGATTCTCATAAGGAGCTTGCAGCATAGACATGTGTGTGTAGTTTACAGAAGGGTTCACACTCCTATGAGAATCTAATGCTGGGCTCATCTGACAGGAGGCGGAGCTCAGGTAGTGACGCCAGTGATGGGCGTGGCTATAAATACAGATGAAATCCCCTCCTTGGCCCTCACCTCCTGCTGTGCAACCCAGTCCACAGCCTTGAGGTTGGGGACTACAGGAGTAGAGATATAATTTGTGTTTCCCTTTAATACCAGTCTGCTAATTTCCTGTGGATAGGCTAAGCCTCCATGCCTTGACACCTGGCTTTCCTGTCCATGTGCTTGGTACTTTTCACCTCTGGACCATGATTTAAAAAAGAATAGGCTACCCCAGATTTTTTTCAGAGGAGTTTGATTAAACAGCACCCCAGGAATAAGGCCTGTCTTGGAGAAGCCACCTGCTCCCTCTGCTTCTGTGGAGGTTATGGTGACGACTCTCTGAGATTTTGAGGCAATTTTAGCTGTACTGGTCAACCCACAGCGCTTAACGAAATGAATGACAAGATTCAAGTTGGCAGTTTTACGGAGTAATTAAAGCTGTTCCCTGCTTCGTAGCAGTTAAGTTTGTTTACATTTTCCCAGTGCGATATCCTAAGAAGGAAATTAGAAGTGGGAAATTTGTGTTGTGACACTCTCAGGAAAGGAATCTCCCTGCAAGACAGCGTTTTGTCCTTTGAGGGGCAGGGATTCAATTGAGAGAGGAAAAACAAAATAGCCATCCACATACTTGTTAGGATTATCAGGTTACTTGCAACCATATTCACCCCACGAGGAGATTCCAGGCTCCATCAGCTCAATGAACAACCTGTTATACCTCAGGACCGGGACCCTGGGTGACCCTGGGCTCAGATCACAGTTTTTAGTAACTCTGAGATTTTCATGTAGTATACACATCAGCCTCTGCTATTACTGTTTTCTCTGCTATCTGTTTCAAATGGTAAACTGAGACCTGGATCTTATCCTTAGCGTATAATATCAATGAAATGTCCTCCTACAAAGGACAGGCGGAACCGTTCCTTTTAACAGAGAAGGTATTGCATTTTTTAAACAACATCGACAAATAAACTATTGTGAACTCACCTAGAAAAATCTCCCTTGGCCTCCTGTAAGAGAAAAACAAAAGCCACATTAGTGAAATGGGTCAAGACAGTGCTATGGACTTCAAAATACATCCTGTAGTCATGACGTCTTTACTGAGTAAGTCCTACCCCTGTCATCCCACTTGTTGCAAGGGGCACAGCTCAGAAGGAACGCGAGCCTTTGTCACGTGACCATGAGACATGAACTTAACCTTTAGAAGGTCAAATACAAAGACATTGATTCATACTGACAAAAGGTGCATTTCCACCTCAAAGCCCGGGTCTGGTCTGACTTGTTCTGGTTTGAAGGTTCTGAATCTGAATGTGTGCTGCTGAAGACTTTGGAGTCATGTCGGCTTTAGTGAAGGCAACAGAAGGCCCTGAACAAAGTGTTCGGTAAACACCCACTGAAGGACCACACACGAGACCATTTCTGCTCATCTTGTCATCGTCACGGCTAATATTTAGTAGCATCTCCTTCTCTGTGTAAGCTAAAGGGCTTTTCCCTGTTTTGCTGGGGTATGAGGTGATTCTTTAGAGACTAATTCTAGGTCTTCACTTGCTTTACCCCAGGATGGAGGTGCCAATCCCCCACCCCCTAAATGGAGTCATTAAATGACCTCAAGTTTCCTCCAGGCTCAGGTTAAACATACAACTCTCCTTTACAGAGAAACACTGCCTTAAAACTTGGAAATACGATGAGCCCCTATTCATGGCCACGGTATCAGGGTCCCTAAAAGCTGGAAAAGGTTAAGACCAATAGAGAGTGGATCGGGCAGCTGGCTGTGCACATTGAGCCTAGCTTGCTCATTCTCCTGTGTGTGGCGCTGGGACAGGCAGGTGAGGGAGAGCTTACCTGTAAAATATAGGAGGCTAACTCAAACACCACCTCACTGTCAACGTCAATAAGCTCCTGAAAGGAAACACCGACAAGGAAGACAAGTTTGGTATTTAACAACCACTTTTTAAAAATCAAAACGACGGCTCTCTATCAAGAGGCCTGGTTTTCCTTTTCTGAGGAGTCCCCCAGATTCTCACATACCCATAGAATGATTTTGGGCCCCGTGGCCACTGTGCTCATTTACGTGGTCCCAAATGCTTCCTGACAATGTTTCACAGCTCCTAGCCCAAAGAGACTAGGGACCCTGGGTTATTTGAGAACCAATTGTGTTTTCTTCAGACCTAGCAGCAAGGCTTTATTGAAAGGAAATGTTACAAAGGGACTGTGACTTTTTAGATTAAAATTAAAATTAATAGATCTTCCACTGGATCCTGTAATCCCATTGACCTGGCATCTACCCGGAAGAAAAAATACCGTTTTATCATAAGGACAGCACTAGATTGTTTATCGCAGCTCAATTTACAGTTGCCAATATTCAGAAACAACCCAAGTGCCCATCAACCCAGGAATGGATTAATAAACTTTGGTATATGTTTACCACGGAATACTATTCAGCCCTAAAAAAGATTCAGACTTTACATCTTTTGTGTTAACCTGGCCGGAGTTAAGGGACATTCTTCTGAGTAAAGCATCACAAGAATGGAAAAGCAAGTATTCAATGTACTCAATACTAATATGAAGCCAGTAGATGATCTAATAACACACCCACACAAGAGAAAAACTCAATGTAATTTAAGTGGGGGGGGGTAGGGGAAGGGAGAGAGAGGAAGAGGGAGGGGGACTGGCGTGCCCACCTAATGGTCACAATGTAGGGGTATCAGGCACACCTCCTGGGTGCGGGACACAACTACAACAGGGACCTTATCTAACAGATGCAAACATTGTAATTTGATCATTTGTACCATCATATTCATCTGAAATTTTTTTTAAAAATTAAAAAATATTAAAATTAGACAAAATTTTAAAATCTTGTTCCTTAGTTGTACTGGCCACATTTCTTTCATGCACTAGGCCGTTCACTGTGGCTAGGGGCTACCGTGTCGCCAACACAGATACTGAGACCATTTCTATCATTGCAGAAACCTCTGTTCCTACAACCCTGTTACAGAATCTAAGTTCAAAAATACTTCTGCTCTCAGGGCCCTTCCCCTAATACTTAATTGTTACGGATGGGCGTGTGCTTAAAAGAACTTAAACTTCTCTTGGGTGTTTGAAAAAATCCAATATATGTATTTTTTCAACATGTACAGAATTCTTATCTTTTTAAAAAGCAGTTTTACTGACGTGTTATTGAAACACTCCCCCCAAACTGCACACGTGTAATTGTAATGTGTATAACTCGGTGAGTCTGGACACAGGCATGGGCCTGCGGGTTCATTATTAGAGTCAAGGTAATAAACGCATCCCTCGCCTCTGAAGATTTCCTCGTGTTCTTTTTCTTTTCATGCTGAAAACACTTGATGTCATCTACTCTCTTAATAAACTTCAAGTACATTATATTGTATGGGTATATACACATCATAAGTTAAAGACAAGAGAAACCTAGAGTGTGTCCACAAGAAAAATAAACACAATAATTACATATTTGTTTGGCCAAGCTAATGTAAAAATGTCCATCGTCATCTCCCTAATATCAGCAGATCCTATCGTGGCTGATGAGCTGCCAGAGGTAAGAGATATTTAGAGACCAGCTACTCAGCCCCTGTGTTTTTATTGAGAACAGAAATACAAAAATGTTAAGGGATTTGCCCCAAATCAGAAGGCCTTAATGGCAGTGATGAGGTCGGACACAAACCAACCACCTGTCCAGCGTGGGGCCCTCCCATAGGACACACAATTCCCCCAAGTCAATTAAGACTCGGTTTCGGCTAACATGCTCTTGGAGCAATATTTATAATCAAAAATAGGTGAAAAAGAGTTCTATTCCCTTGCCTTAATGCACCAAACTGTGAATCACGAATTGTCTAAAGGTTTGCCGGGAGTCAGGAACTGGCCCCTAAATAATTTAAAACCATGCATTCAAGCAAACCTCTATCTTTAGAAGGAGGGGTATGATTTGGGCTCTTTGAGGCCTGGGGATTTCAAAGATGGATAATAATATTTGCTACTGAGCCACTTTCGACGTGTGGGCTAAAGAACTAATGAGGACATATGGAAGAGTGGGGGACAATAATTCTTTCTGTTTAACCAGCTGAAAGAGCTTTACAGCTGCTGTAACTGATACAGACTGTCAGTGCCGGGTTGTGAAGGAATGTTTGGAATTGCAGTTCTGAGATTACCAGGTCCCATCAGAATGTAAATCATTGAACAGTGTACAAATGACTTCACAGAAACACTGACCAGGCTTCCAGAATATTCCAGAATAGGTCAGTCCCACTTTCTCTCTGCTTCCGTCCCCGCTGAACGCGGCAGTGTACGTTTGTTAGTGTGCTGGTGTGTGTGTTTGGCTGTCAAACATTCACACCTATGTTGCAGCCAGCGGTCAATGGTGGGCTAATATGTAACATCCGCTGAGAGCCTTATCTGATCTGCAGCTAAACACCAGCCAGCAGAAAAGAGCCCCTTGAAGGCTATTTGATTCATCTGCTAAGTGAAAATGTCTCTATCTGTGTGGGGAGAGGGGAAAGAGGGAAGGGCTTTTATTTTTATACAGCCCATTCCACAGGACCAGAACATACTCCTGGCAAATATTAACTGCAACCTACCATTATCCACAGGAATGTTCCCCTAAAACGCACCATTAAATGCCTACCCTGATAGCTCCAAGTTCTGACTCTTCCCTCAGGGTGAGAGCTAATGCCTTTAACTGCAGTGAGTTTCCACTTTCCCTGACCTTGACAATCCTTTAGCGAAGACATTAAAAACAGCAAGTATCATGGAGGTGGAGCTGGGTGGATTGCTTGAAGTCAGGCCTTTGAGATCAGCTTAAACCAAGTGAGACTCGGTCTCTATCCTAGCACTGTGGGAGTCTGAGGAGGGAGAATCACTTGAACTAAGGAGTTCAAGACTTGCCTGAGTGAGAGTGAGACCCAGACTCATTAAAAAAAAAAAAATCAGCCAGGCACAGTGGTGAGTGCCTGTAATTCTAGAGGCTTCCAGAGGCTGAGGCAGCGGGATGCCCATAGCCTGAGTCGTCTGAGGCTGCAGTGAGCGATGACACACTGCACTCTGCTCAGGGCATAGGATGGGACTTTCTCTCTCTCAAAAAAGAAAAAAAAAAAAGCAAAGAAATAAATAAGCAAGGAAATAAAAACTAATAGAAAAATTAGCTGGGCGTGGTGGTAGACACCTGTAGTGCCAGATACTTGGGAGGCTGAGGGAGGAGGATCACTTGAACCCAGGAGTCTGAGGTTGCTGTGAGCCAGGCTGAGACTGTGGCACTCTAGCCCGGGTGACAGAACAAGACTCTGTCTCAAAAACAAAACAAACCAGCAAGAGTCAAAATGCAGCTGATAAGAGAAAAAAAGGATTAAAGAATTGTGCGCCCCAGACGTTGCACACACTTGCAGAATCTGATGGAGAGAAAGCTGCATCATTATTTCTACCACTCCTTAATATTTAGTGAGTTCAAGGGTCACCTCACTGGGGGGCCTCTGAGGAGTACCCGATCTAACGGGGAGTCTAGAACGGGAGGGCAGACACATTCCTGATTGTTAAGGAGACTCCCACACCTTGGCAGTCTTTGCCGGTTCCCGGATTGCTCTTGTTAATAATACTCTCCCCCGTTCATTTGTACTTTGCCCACCCAGTGGAGACCATGCTGTGATGGAGCAGAGCCCCAGACTTTGGCCCGCTCCACACATCTCCTGTCACACTTCAAGACCTGAAAGCCGACTGCTCCTCAGAGCAGGGAACTGATGTTTCCAGGCAGCTCCCGTCAGAAACGTGCTCCCACAGAGCACTAAAAAACCAACTCTCCCTTTTCCTCTTCTGACTTCTCTGGCTATTCAGAGGGGGCTTCTTTTATCAGTTTCTGCTCAAGCAGAAGAAATAAAGTGAAGGGGACCCAGAGGGAGTGTGCACAAAACAATCCCCCACTATCCTGGAGCTTTGGGTTTTCCTTTAACTGAAGACAATGGGAAAATGGGAGGAGCTGCTGGCGGGAAGACTCTTCCAGAAGAGGCAGGGCAGGAAGGCCTGTGGTGTGGTCCCTCTGTGCTTATTCAGTCCAGGGCCCAGTGCTGAAGCCCCCAGGCCTCTTGGTGTCATTGGAGGAAGGATTTCTACAGCTGGAATCTAGGGTGGTCTGGTGGGCACTGGTCACTTTGCCTCGAGACTCCCTGGTAAGAGGGTGAGGCTGGTGGAGGGAACACAGGACCTTTTGGTTATGGTGGCCATTGTATGTGCACGGGGGTCATCTGCTTTCCTCACTAGTGAATAATGGGTGCTTTCTTTGATCTTTGAAAAATGTTTTAGAAAGACAAAAAAAACCGTGACTATCTGCAGGTGTGTGCCTGTGCGCTCCCAGGAGGGGTGGGCGGCCCCCCAGCCCCCAGTGTTGTTTTATCGCCGGTGATTAAGTGGCTGGAGGAAGAGGCCTGGGGTCATTATCAGCAGCATTGTGGTTAACAATATTCTCGGGGGACTTCCACCTAGGGTCTCTAAACACTCCTGACAAGTGGCCCTAACGTGCTCCCAAATTGGCCTCTCCCAAACTCCGAAGAGCTGGAGGACCTCTTCACTCAACCAAGGATCTTAATATAAAGCTTTCTTCCAAGGTCCCTCAATCAGAGGAACTGCCACACTCACATAAGATAAATGAGATGATCACCTAATAAAATGCAATTAACAAACACATGGTAGGCTGAGCAGATCTGAATGAGGACAACCTTGGCAAAATCCACTCAGAACCCTGTGCAGGGTGGTCTGAGGGTTCTCCTAAACAAAGACTCAACAACGGTTACCACCTTTCTTTCTTCCTACCCACAAAACATCTCAAGATTGTAGTATCCTACTATTTTCCTTATCATTTTGACTTTCACCTGAAAGTTCCATGGTCTAGCCCAGCCCGTGAGCCCAGCAGCTGCGGAGAGTGACAATCCCTTGACTGCCTTGAGTTTCATTTTCTTTGTCAGAAATGAAAATGACAATTTCTTTTCCCATGGCCTTACTGGGGTCCGTGAGGCATACATATAAAGGTGATTTGGAAACCCCCTACAAAGTCAGGTTTACGTCACTTATATTCATACACTGGGGCTATAGCTAAGCGGAACCCCACAGTTCTGCCCCTGTTGGTCAGCATTCCTTAGTATTTATAAGAATAGTCAGAGTGGGTTTTTTTTTTGTTTGTTTTTGTTTTTTAAAGAGAGGGCAGAGTGTGTGTGTGTCTACATATGCGTGTGTGGTGGTCACCGTGTAAGTGATGGTTTGTTTTATGTGTCACCTTGACTGGCCGTGGGCTGCCCTGATTAAGCATTGTCTCTGGGTGTATCCGGGAGCGTGTTTCTGGATGAGGTGAGCGTTGCAAAACAGGTGCACTCAGGAGACTGCCCTCCCCAGTATGGGTGGCATCACCCGATCCTTTGGTGGACAAAAAAGCAGAGAAGAGGAATTCCCTCCCTGCCTGACTCCTCCAGCTGGGACGTCAATTTTCCTGCCCTCTGTGCTCCTGGCTCTCAGACCTGGGTTAGAATCTACACCACTGGTGCCTTTGAATTTTACCGCCCGCTTTCCAAGGTCTCCAGCCCACGGACAGCACACCGTGGGCCTTCTCTGCCTCCATAATCGCAGGAACCGATGCCTCATCATAAGTCTCCTCCTATCTATCTATATACTTCTTACTGGTTCTGTTTCTCTGGAGAACCCTGACTAATCCAGCGAATATCATTAAAGTGGGTCACGGCGCCCAAACATAGCCCAACTGGCTCTCTCCCTTCCCCTGGCTGAATAGCTGCCTCATTGCACAACTCACCAGAACTACAAGAAGTTGCCCCGGGGAAACGGGCAGAGGCGCAGGACGAGACTGCTGTGATCTTGCACAACTGCACATTCTGAGCCTGTTGCCAGTTTCTCAGCCGTCAAGTCACTTCACGTTTGTCTAACGATCCCAGGGGTGTGTGCTACCCACACTCAGCCAAGAGTGGCAGTGGGGTTCCCTGTGCTGCCCACTGAGGACAGCCCCTGTCAGGATCCTCAGGAACCATGATTCTAGAAGTCAGGGGTGCAGCCAAGATGTTGGGGCCCCACGTGAGCTGAGAGCCCGTCTCTGTCCTTGTCTCCCACTGCTCTCTGTCACACAAGGACATGCAGGGAACCTGCATCCATCAGATCCAGAGAAAGACCAGGGCTCTGGAGTCCTGGTCTTTGCCTTGGTTCTTCTGTCCTGTGCAACTTGACTCTGGGTTTTGTTTCTTCCTCCTACAGATGACACGCTAGCACCTGCTCATAATCACAGGAACCGATGCCTGTGATTATGGAGGTGATTATGATTGGCCGAGCACTTTGAAGCTCTCGAATAAAGACGGTTGATTCAACATCCCTAACAGTGGCAGAATTTAGACCCACACAGCAAATGTGGCTGGAGGATGATCACAGAACCTTCCATCATCTGTGAAGGTCTCAGACTGAAGCGACGTCTCGGGGGGCAAGAGCCCTCCCCCAATACACACACACCACCACCACTACCAACAACAACTACAACAAAAGAAAACCCAGAGATTTTAAGCTTTTTCTTTTCTGCCAAAATTGGCTCTAAGCGCATACATGGAGGCACCAAACTTGGCAATTTCCTGGGAGATATGCGAATCCTTACTCCCTGGGATTGGAAAGGAATCACTTAAAAACAATTTTCTGATCCTCAGCCCTGTGCCTAGTACAGTGAGAAGTCGTGGAAAATGATCTTAGACATCTCCTCTGAAAAATGGCTGGTGCCAACTTCTCCGTGGCAACCACGGATCCTGCTTCTTTGGTTATCATCCCGGGGTGAGGTAAGTATTAAGATCAAATACAATTTAAATGTGACAAATACACAAATACTTTATTAGTGAGTGGATTGCCAATCCCTTCAGGCCAGAGCAGAGTTATACAGTTAAAATACGAGACTTCTGAACAGTGATCTCTCCTTCTGACCAGCTGCTCACCCCCCCCAACCTAAATCAAATACATATCAAATTACTCCTCTGAGGAAATGAATGGAAACAGAAGGTCTTTCAATGTGAAAGCCAATTTCCTTATCTCTCTGAAGGTTTGTATGTGAAGATTAGAAGCTGAAGCTAGGATTTCTTTATTTCCCTTATAACTTTAAGATGTATTATTGGTAGAAAACCTTTTTTTTCTGTTCTTTTTTTCTTTCAGAGAAGAGTCTCACTATGCTACCTTTGGTAGAGTGCTGTGGCGTCACAGCTCACAGCAACCTCAAACCCTTGGGCTTAAGCGATTCTCTTGCCTCAGCCTCCCAAGTAACTGGGACCACAGGTGCCCACTGTAACACCCAGCTATTTTATTGTTGTTGTTGTCACTGGTGTTTAGCAGGCCCTGGCTGGGTTCAAACCCACCAGCCCTGGTGCATGTGGCCGGTGCCCTAACCACTGAGCACTGGTGCCAAGACTCTTTCTATTTTAATGTTTTTTTTTTTTTAATAGTAACTGGGTCTCACTATATGGCCTAGGTTGGTCTTGAACCCTTAGTCTCAGGGGATCCTCCCATTTTGGCTTCCCAAAGTGCTAGGATTATGGGTCCTAGCCACCGTGGCTGGCCTAGACATTACACAGACACTATCATTCTATGATCTAGCATTTGTTGTTTGCAACGCTTTGGGAAATTACTATAGTGAGTAATTTTTGATGGTATTTTCATTGTGTCCCCAGAGCAGGCAGAATTCAATCCTGCAGTCTGGAAGCGCGGGAAGAGGTGGGATGAGAGTCTCCATCAACCAAATTGCTCCTGTCTCCCGGGACAAGTCCACTCCCTCCTGTGAGGGCTGACTGATGGGTCTGTTCAGGTAGATGTAGCAAGCCACATCCCAAGAGGAACTGGACCAGATGGGAAAGGGCTTGGCGGGAGAGCTCAGCTTTTCCATAAATCTCTTCCCAGGGACACACAGCATCCCAGGCAGATATCCCGTGGGGAGTCTGAGAGCTGGACACACATTTCTAAACAAGTCGTATCCATCTACTGGCTGTAAATTTCCTTTCCTCCACCCACCTGTCACCTAGTGAGTTCAAACCCATCAGAAATGTTATAGGGCCACGTAGGGTGCCAAGGAATCCCATGCTAGACTTTTTTCCTGCCTCATTTAAAGTAAATAATTTCAGCCCTGCTCTCTCGTGAACACATTTTAATTTTCTGCAACGTGGATAGATAACGACTATATTTTCTTGCTCTTTCTGTAGAAAATATGGGATGTGAAGGAAGAGAGAGAGAGAGATCCACTGTGGTTGTGCTTCTTGCCTTCTGGTGAAGAAAGAGAGGAGGGGAGGAAGGCTACTGTACTCCTGATGTAGGAAAAAGAACAGGACAAAACAGAGAAAACACCTTTCCTCACTTTTCTGCTACTCAAGTGATGAGAGGTTTGCCCTCTGGAGAAGATGGATAGGAAGCTCAGATGAGATGGTCTGGAAGTGCAGGGAACAGATGGAATTCTACACTCAGAATGGAGGCCTTCCCCCCACCTAGATGCCAGATAGGGGAGGATGTGTCCCAGGCAGGAAGTGGGAAGGATCCTCTCTGAAGGGAAGGAAGAGCCACAGGGAACGCTGTCCTGCCCCTGACATCTGGGGTTCCCCGTGGAAAGAACCAGCTTGAGACTAGATCATGCCACGGGAACACACACTCCGTGCTGAGCCCGCCCGGAGCCTCAGAGCGTCGCGTTAGCTCCTAAGTGCCTCACTCTGAAACAGATGGACCCAGGACCAGCAGGCAGGAGAGAAAAGCCTCCTATGGAAAAGAAAGAGACCAAGGAAACAAACTGGAAAAACAGAACCGAAAGGACCCGGAGAAGAATCAGTATCTCTAATCTTATCAGAGCTACATGACAGGCCGTTATGCTCCTATGACAACAGAATAAAATTTTTAAAAAAAGAAAAATTAGATGACATGAGGGAAATTAAAAAGCACAGAGTCCAACAAGTTGAGAGGAGAGAATAAAGATGACGCTGACAAAATCTCCCAGAAAGCAGAATAAAAAGACAAAGACGGATACCTGGACAGAAGGTATCAAAGCAGGTGGCCACGCCCAGCATCGGAGTTCCATAAAGAGAGGATGGACAAGGGGGGTGGAGGGGAAGACACCAAAGAAATATATAAAAGATCCCCCCCAGGACTAAAAATGAAGACGTGTTTCTGGAGTGAAAGTGCCCACTGAATACAAATAATGGTGAATTTACACGCGCCTGAAACTTGAGGTCAGGAGGAATAAGGAGGAGAGCCCAAAAGATCCCTCTGTTGGAGGATGTGAGGGGTGTCCCATCCAAAGGATAGGACAGCAGCTTTGATAATCTGTGTGAAATCTTCCTTCTATATTTCTACATCCAGTCAAATTACTAATCAGACCTGAAGGAAGGTTATTCTAAATTTTCAGACATGCCAGGTCCCAGACATTTCACTTCCTATATGCACTTTCTCTGGATTTATGGCAGGATGTTCTCCAGAGAAACAATGGTGTAAAACATAAAAACAGGAAGACTCCAGATCAGAAACAGAGGACCCTGTGCAATGCTGGGGTGAGGCAAAGACCCCAATGTGAAAGCCCTGGCTCCGCCTGGGCTCCAGGTTGGGGCATGGGGATGGGGTCCTAAGAGGAAGGTGCCGGAAAACAGAAGTAGCAAGGACTAACCACAAGGGGTCCAAAGAAAGGAACTGAAGAATTACCTGATGTGTTCGGAAATTAATACTGGTAGGCATTTGGGAAACTATAGGAGCTATTAGGAAGCAGGTAAAGACTGCACAGAAACAAAACAAGTAAAATCAAGGCCATTGTTCCTTTTGGGTAAAACCACTGGTTGTCTAAAAAGGAACCACAACCACACCACTTAGATTAGTCATGATAATATCATGCAGATGACTACAGCTTTAATCCAGAATTCTGTTCACTGTCATTCTGAGAAAATGGGAAAAGGAGAAAGTGTCGGGGGTTATACGGGACACTCTGATCCTCTTCCATCTGAAGAGGAAGTCAGTGAATCTAGAATGAAGGGAGGAAAAACATCTTGTGCCTGGGGCAGCGCCTGTGGCTCAAAGGAGTAGGGTGCTGGCCCCGTATGCTGGAGGTGGCAGGTTCAAACCCAGCCCCAGCAAAAAACTGCAAAAAAAAAAAAAGTCTTGTGCCAATTATTTAGATACAGAGAGGCAAAAACCTAGAAGAAACAGCTAAAATTGTTGAAAGTAGCAGGGCTTGGAGGGGGGCCTCTTTATTCCTAATAAGCCTCAAAAAACCATTTGACTTTAAAACTACATCATATAATAATGCTTTGATATAAGTGAATATTAATACTTTAAAAAGGCAATGAGGCCACTCCTGGTGGCTCACCCCTGTAATCCCATCACTCTTGGAGGCTGAGGCAGGTAGGTTGCTTGAGCTCAGGAGTTGAAGATCAGCTTGAGCAAGAGCAAGAGCAAGACCCTGTCTCCACTAAAAATAGAAAAATTAGCCAGGCCTGGTGGTGGGTGCCTGTAGTTCCCCAGCTGCTCGGGAGGCTGAGGCAAGAGGATCACTTGAGTCCAGGAGTTGGAGGTTGCTCTGAGCTATTCTGATGCCATGGCACTCTAGCTAGGGTGATAGAGTGATACTCAGTCTCAGAAAAAAAAAAAAAAAAGAATAAAATTGGACTTGGAGGAAGAAAAAGGGCTAATTTTGCCTGTATGACTCAGATTCTGATACATGGTAAAAATTACTCCCAAAGCAGCAGGGAGGGGCCTGATATTAAACCTATGCTGGGTAAACCCAAGCCTCCGGGGATCAGTATCAGGACAGGTTATGCAGGTCGGTCCCCACCCTCTAGGCCCTCCAAAGCTTCAAAAGAGCCAGGAGGCAGTGTGCCTGGTATCAAGAAAATCACAGCCAAGACAGACAACTGAGGTCTGAATCCAACTAGCTAACAATGTACTTGGCACGGCGCAAAGTACTTCGCAGGCTTTATCTCGCTGCGTCTTCCCAAGAAGGTTGGGAAGGGTGTCAGATCCCTCAGGCGAGGTGTTATAATATCCTTACCCAGTCAAAGAGGAAAATGAAGCTTGGGGATACTGCAGAAGGCGTCCACATTCACTGCCTTTGCTAAGTGGCAGAGTTAGGAAGGGGACCCGAGTCTTTCTGACGGTACTGACGGCAAACGCTGAACTTCCAAAAACTCAGCTCCATGCCTCCCATTATTTTTACATATCCACACAGGTTACATGGCCTGTCCCATAAATGCCTGGTCCTTTGTCTTAGAGTCAATCACTTAAACTCTCCCAACACCATCTTCTTCTGCTGGAAAGCCAGAGGTCTTGCTTTCCCTCACCCAGAGTCTCTGAGGCTCAAACAAGATACTGCACATAAAAATTTTTAAAATAAACTGTGTCTGTTTATGCAAATGAAAAGATTTTCCTTGATTAGGAGAGGGAGACAGGTGGCCACATGATGCTATCTGGTCTCCTTTGCAAACTTTAGAGAAGCTATTCCTTGTTATTTGTGGTCATTTCTGTGTCCAAGCTCAGTGAAAGATTTTAGTAAGAGAGTTGGGTTCTGGGATGACCTTGAGCAGGCCAGCTGATGCTGTCGGCACCTTGATCCTGAAGGTGGCTGGCTACAACACAATCACTACCTCCACTTGGGGAATCTGTAATATTGCGTTCTGAGATTTATTCTCCTTTTTTATTTCCCCTGAATATCAGAGCCCTTACAGCATGCATGATGTTCAGAAACCCCATCTTTTTAAGCTCACATTTGGGACAAGACAGAACTAAACACTTCCCCCTTCACAAGGTGTCTGCTCAGGTACACTTCGGAGCACCAAGAGTGAGATCCTGGGTTCAGGGACTTTCCATCCACTTACTTCACTGCCCAAGACTGCCACCTGGTGGACAGTGCTCACTTCTTATTTCTGAACCTTTTCAAAGGCCTCTCCCCATTCGTTCAAAAAACCAGTCTTACAATCTGTGGGGCGCCTACGGTTGGTAGGTACGTGTATTATATTTCCACTTTAGAATGAGAAAGTGAGAGCTTAGAGAAAGGAAGGAATTTGCAAGTACCTGGAACTGCATTTTGTGTCTTTTTGCTCCAAGGCTTCAAAATACCGTCATTGGAGAGATGGGGGCTTGAGCCAAGGTGAAGTCCTGGCTCAGCAAATGCCACCCAGTGAGGTCTTCCGACAGAATTAAATTTGATCATTACCAGGCCCTCCATTATTCTGAACATGTGCACTTGGATAATGATTCTGGACAACTGTGTCTTATCCAGAACTGAAAAGCTGAGGGTACCCTTTCAACTCTTGTGCGTGTGTTTCAAGGTTTACTGGTTACAATCCCCCAAGCCTGAGTTTAGTTATATACGCAAATACAGGCAGCGGGATTGCCTCAGACTCCTGTGAACACATCCATCAACTACTTTACCAACAGGTGCACAGGGAGAGTCTGCCCCCTCAGGGGACTGTGTAGCCTGAGCTACTCACTGAGTGAATACCCCCTCACCTCATCTTCCTTGCTGGGAAACAGGAGTAAAAAGTAGCACTTACCTCAAAAGGTGTGAAGAACCAACTGGAAAATGGACATAAAACACTCGGCAGGCAGCAAGCCTATGCCTTGCACAAGCTCCGTGGTGTTAACTATTCTTTTGTTAGGAGTAAAGGCTGCATTCATAATGTGCACCACTGGGGCAGCGGGAAGAGCAGGTGTTTCCTTTAAATATGTCGTGGTTCTTAACTTGGGTGGTGCTCTCCAAGCCCCTCTTCCCAGGGAGGGAGTGTGTGCTGGAAGGGTAGGAGGACATTTTGGGTTGCCCCATTATGCAAACCTGCAAGTGTGTGGGCTGACTGGATACAGACAGGGTAAGGGACTGTCTCACTCAATTAAGAACTGTGTCTCGACTAGACCAATAATCATATGGCAAGGTCCTTGACATCACTAGTCATTAGGAAAATGCAAATCAAAACCACAAGGAGCCGCTACTCCACATCCATTAGGATGACTAGTACTAAAAAAAAGAAAAAATCGAGTAGTAAGTGTTGGGGATGATGTGGAGATAGTGGAATCCTTGTGCTCTGTGGGCGGGAATGTAAAACGGGTCGGCCGCTGCGGAAAACAGTAAGACAGTTCCTCAAAAAATGAAAAACAGAATTACCCTCTGATCCAGCAATCTCACAGCTGGGTATGTACCCAAAGGAACGGAAAGCAAGATCTCGAGAAGCCATCTGGACACCCAGGTTCACAGCGGCGTTAGTCATGAAAGCCAAAAGGAGTAACTGAGGGGTCCATCAACAGATGAATGGGTCGGGAAAAGTAGTGCAGGCATCTGATGGATTATTATTCAAGCTTAAAGAAGGATGCAATTCTGACACATGGTGCCACGTGGCTGGAACCTGAGCATATCATGCTAAGTGGAACAAGCCAAGCCACAAAAGGACAAATCCGTAAGATTCCGCTCTATGAAGTCTTGGCGGAGTCAAACTCATAAAGACAGCAAACGGAATGCTGGTTGCCAGGGCTTTGGGAGGGAAGAAATGGGCAGTTGTTTAATGGGTACGGAGTTCCGGTGAGAGAGATGGAAAGAATTCTGTGGCGGGACGGTGGTGATGGTCCCATGAATGTACTTGATACTACTGAACTACACACTTACAAATGGCCATGGTAAAAGGCGGGAGATTTATATGGTCTGAAGAGAAACATGGCTGGTGGGACTGCACATATAACCTTTTCAGAAAGAAGTATGGAGAATCCTCAAAGAACTCAAATCAGACCTCCCATTTGATCCTATAATCCCATTACCGGGCATCTATCCAGAAGAAAAAATAACTCATTTTATCGCGAGGACATTTGCACTACACTGTTTATCGCAGCTCAATTAACAATCACCAAAATGCGGAAACAATCTAAATGCCCACCAATCCAGGAATGGATTAACAAGCTGTGATATGGAGACTTTACATATTTTGTATTAACCCGGATGGAGGTGGAACACATTCTTCTTAGTAAAGCATCACAAGAATGGAGAAGCAAGACTCCAATGTACTCAATTCTAAAATGAAGGCAGTAGATGAGCTAATATATGGTGGGGGAGCAGGAGAATGAGCACGTGGGGGGGGGAATGGAGGGTCACGTGTGTGGCACACCTCCTGGGGGCAGGACACAATTATAAGAAGGAATTTACCTAACAAATGCAATCAGTGTAACCTAATTCTTCATACCCTCAATGGATCCCAAACAATAAAAAAAATGGCTATGGTAATAAATACATATGTATTTTACCACAATTTTTTAAAAAGAATTGTCTCACCTAAGTGCTGTAAGCATCCCCTTGAAAGATACTGCTAGAGCATCTAAAAAAGGATCAACTCTGAATCCATTTGGTCATAAGAAGCTCATTCACATTTGCCAGCCCTGTCTAGGTTGACTAGTGCATTTGTCAGACTTGTCTAGGCTTTTTGCTTCGTCTCAGCTGAGAAAGAGACCTTTAAAATCAGGCGACCTCTAAAATCAGGCTAAGGAACCACCACGACGGAGCTGGAAACACAGAGCCGGATGGGAAGGAATCACATTATTCCATCCTATTGAATGGATGCCTTTGGCTTTGTGAAGTTCTACTTAACTCATAGTAAATAATTTTAAACGACTTCTCCGAATCAGTAAAATCACCTATGGGGTGACAGCTTGGGTTCTCCAGCTTCAAACAGCACGTTCGGACTTCAGCAAGAAACTGAAGAGGAGGAGAAAGTTCCTACCTTATAGATGCAGGACTTGGCATTCAGGAAGAAGAGCTCGATGGTGGCGTTGTCCTTCAAGTAGGAAATGCTTTCTATGTAGAACCTGAAAGACAGAAGCTGCATGTGAACCCCAGAAAGAGCAAAGCAGCGGCTCTCCTATGCTCACAGCTTGAAAAGCAAACTGGAACGCTCAATCATAAATGAACAAAAGCCAAAGTCCCCGATTGCCTTTCTATGACTCCTTTTTGAAGGCAAACAGTGTTTTAAATACTTGGAGAGTGGATTAGAATTGTCTTACCTGGCTTGGTGCCTGTGGCTCAAGTGACTAAGGCGCCAGCCACTTACACCTGAGCTGGCGGGTTCAAATCCAGACTGGGCCCGCCAAACAACAATGATGGTTGCAACCAAAAAATAGCTGGGCGTTGTGGCAGACGCCTGCAGCCCCAGCTACTTGGGAGGAAGAGGCAGGAGGATCTCCTGAGCCCAGGAGTTGGAGATTGCTGTGAGCTGTGATGCCATGGCACCCTACCCAGGGTGAGAGCTTGAGGCTCTGTCTCAAAAAAAAAAAAAAAAATAGAATTGTCTTGCCTCATGGGCCTCAATGAATCGGCCACCAACCTATAAGCACAGACTCTAAAGCTGGCTGGTCTAGGCCGGGTGTGGTGGCTCACACCAGTAATCCCAGCACTCTGGGAGGCTGAGGCAGGTGGATCCCTGAGGTCAGGAGTTCAAGACCAGCCTGAGCAAGTGTGAGACCCCGTCTCAACTAAAAATAGAAAAACTAGCTGACTAGCTGAGTATTGTGGCAGGTGCCTGTAGTCCCAGCTACTCAAGAGGCTGAGGCAAGAGGATCACTTGAGCCCAAGAGACTGAGGTTGCTGTGAGCTATGATGATGCCACGGCACTCTACCCAGGGTGACAGAGTGAGATTGTGTCTCAATACCCCTCCAAAAACCAAAACCCAAAACTGTCTTTCTTTTTTCTACCTTGCTTTCCAATTGTTCAGAGTGTTGTTTTCATTGCATTGTTTTCTCCCGAACAGTCATTGAGTTGGATTTTTAAAAAACGTAATTTCTTTTGCTTAAATCACATTTCTTTCTGAAATGGTTACGATGTATCTTCCTGAAGGTGGTGAAGTGTGACTTGATTTCTGTGTGTCCAGAGAGCTGGGATCAGTGTTCTTAACACTGTGATTTTTTTTTTTTTTTGAGATGGACCCTCAAGCTATCCCCCTGGGTAGAGTGCCATGGCATCACAGCTCATAGCAACCTCCAACTCCTGGGCTCAAGCGAGTCTCCTGCCTCCACCTCCCAAGTAGCTGGGATCACAGGCGCCCGCCACAACGCCCAGCCATTTTTTGGTTGCAGCCATCATTGT